>LD688951.1:1804954-1816750 GCA_003118335.3 Papilio memnon | reverse complement strand
CTGACATCCTACGCCACGAAGTAGTGTGTGTTTACGCTTTATTATATTAGTATAGATGAAATAAGATATTTTGGTATCCATAAATATTAAAATGAACTTCTAGTCTTTTTATTTTCATTATTATTGAATTCAACATTATTGAAGGAAAAATGTATTTACGATTTATATCTCATAAGTACAATGAAAATGTTTTTATAAATCGTAAGTATTATACTTTAAAAATATATAGCATGTTATAGTATAGCACCTATTGTAGTGTTACACTAAGCTATATGTGTAGCGTCAAATCACATCGTATTAGCCGCCAGTTCGTTTTAAAACTGATAAATCTATAAAATAAACGACTAAAGTATAAAAATACAATGTAGAGGTAATAAATAAATTTCACCTCTAAATTTTATTATCTGATTTTATATTCGTAGCTGCGAGTTTTATATTTGACTTCCTTCAACCGTGTCGGGAATACGCTAACCGAATAGACACTGAATCTATCGTGTATTCAAGTGTATCTAATCGATCAATATTAGATCTTATCACCATCAGAATAAGGTTGACGATATCTAAATAGATGGTAAAGGTAACTTTGTTTGTTTGAGGCGTCAAATCATTAGGCAGTCGACGCCGAAAACCAATAAAAAGTAGAAAACATAAAATGTTACTGTGAATGAAAACGTATTTGAGGTACGCGTCTGCAATAATGGATTGATTTCGAATTAGGTTGAGACTACGAAACAGTTTTATGTACTAGATGCGTAAGACATGGACTAGACATTACGTGTTAACTTATTACGTCTATCTGGATTCCAAACATACTTCAGTTTTTTCAAGTAGAATCATCTCCCTGTCCTTATCGTACGTAAGTCAGCGCACCAGATTTTCATCCTCCAAGTTAATCTATCTTCCGTCATTCCAGTCATCACTCACTTCTTGATCATTTCATCTTTCACGCAATCCATCAATCTCGTCACTGGTGTACCTTCCAAACTAATTACTAAAGTTCTTATTAATACATGTCATTCATCCCTCCTCATAACATGCTAATCTTTAACTTTAACTCCTTAACTTCTCTATCAATACTGCTACTTTCAGACTTCTTCTGATATACTTATTTCATACCTTATCTAGTCTACCTTTTACAAGTAGAAGGCTCGTTAAAATGTGTTTGTCAAACCCTGCAAAACAATAAAGAGGAGATGTCCACGTTAGTGTATTGTGGTAAAAGCGTAAGTTTTTGGCATAAATGTTTATTATACCTTAATTCGAGATATAAATACTAAAAGCCTTATTCTAAATGCCTGAATTCAGTCAACTACTTAATGCCATAGTCACGCGTTGTCTAGACGCGTTTAATTTAGAATTCGGACACAGACTCGCCATTTAATAAGGCGATAATAAGCGGAACAATTGCCATTCAACATATTAATAAATACGAGTAGAAACGTCTGTCCGGAACACTATACAGTCGAATAGATCTAATACGTTAACAAATCGTATGTACGCTGTCATTAGGTTTGTGCATCAGTGCAAGATATGAAAACGAATTTCGTAGCATCATAAAATTAAAACCATATTTAGTGGTAATTAATTTTCTTTTACTCTTTAAAAAAAATATTTAGCTTAGTGTCATTTGCCGAAGTTATTATAAGTAGTTTATATTTTTTTTTGTTTACTTGAAGGCGTGCTAATCGACGTTCCTTAAAGTGCGAAATTATCCCTTAAATACATATTGTTGCCAAAAAGTCTACTAACAAAAGTATAGTATTTTTTGAAACCAAGATTTTTTAAATTATTTTTCCCTTAATCTATGACTCAAAAGCTATACCTAAATATTTATTTCACAATTAAATAAAAAATCATGCATTTAAGGGTTAAGAGTTGACATACATGTTTAGAAGCTATGTTCTGCTTTATTGGTTATCTGTATTGATTCTATTCTATTCTATTTCTTGTTTATGGCTCTCCCTCAGCGGATTCTGTATTGATTGACTTCGCTTCTTATTTATTTATTTCCGTTTGTACTATACAAATAAAATCAACTTATAGCATATCTCTTGCTGCGTTGCTAGCCTTACCCGCCGGACGCGCACGTATAATACGCTTTTGGCTCCACACCGCTCAAACGGCCTTATACGTGGAGCAAGTTGGCGTTAGAGCTCATTGTAATTTATGGATGTCCACGCGAACTGCCCCGCGAATGCTAAGTCCCGATGAAAGGATTAACCGCCTGGCTTACTGCTCAGATAGACTAAGGCATCTGAATTTATACATTCGTTTGTGTGTCAGGTTTGTACTGGAACGTTGTTGTGTGTCAGGTGATTAGGGCTGTGCAAGTGTTACTGTGAAGATAAGATAGATGTGAACATTTGAATTGAATTATTTGCTATTCATGATCAATCCACTGTACTAGGGGCTCGGTGCTTACCCTAAGTTAGGGGTGACTAGGCCTTCGCTGGCCCAAAACGGGTTAGTGTTTCAAAACTAATTGATGTTTTATGTTTTGAACTAGCAGAAGATAAGATAAAAGTCGAACATTGTTAAGGTATCCATAATACTCAAATAATGTATAAAATATCTTAGACTGATTCTTTCAACAACAAGATATTGTGAGATTATGACCTCATCTTACATTCAAATTACTTTAGTTATTTTTTACTTGATCAATTAATATTTTTATCGAATCGTCCTTGTGTTTGCAATCATAGTTCCACGTTTCACTTTAGCACGTGTCAGCATAACTTGCGTTGCCGACTGTACACATATTTGTCACCGCCTTAAAAGCGATGTAATAAGACAATTTGTGTTCAGTGCATAGCCTCAGCGAGTAGAGGCCATATCTAATGAGGAGTTCATGAGTGTCACCATTGTCTCTGGTGACTTATAGGTAATGTGGCAGGAATTACTCCGTGATGAGGGGACTTAATGATCGGATCAAGACAAAGTTTTGGCTCCAGTACTTCTCTATCTACTTAATTGGCTCAGTGAATTGTTATTGAATATTAATTTAGATCTACTTTGATGTGATGTTTGTAACGTATTGCGATGTGACCTTGATTGATAAGATTTATGCCTAGAAGGTCGAGAAAGCTTTACAATTAATTCGTAATTGAGACTAGTCCTTTAATTATTTCGTATATTAATCATACTAAATAATATTTACATCGGAAGTTTAATGTCGTACATACAAAATTGATTTAATTCAGCAGTTTACTTTTTACGGCTGCCTGCCGTCTCGTCTCCTGTCGAATGTCTGCAGGCAAATATCAAATAATTATCATTATATTAAATAGAGTTGTAAAATTCTTGGAACTTCATTAAAGAATAATCGTTCGTTCAGAAGAAACAATCGAATAAAGCGTTGCCGAAAACAGAGCCAAAAGTTAAACGACCCTCGTAAATACGGTATCGATATTAATAAAAAGTTGACGGAGAAATCTAGAATAACCTCAATACGAGCAACACCAAAAGTCGAGATCTGGCCTCTTCTGAGTACACGTAGACACAATTCGACGACTAAAAAACAATTAATTCGTAATTAAGGGCCGTATTAAGAGATGGTATGAGAGCGCTGCATTGTCGAGCTCATTTAGGCGTAGGGATGCGAAGTGACAATGCTATCGATATTATACTTTATGATTATTTCATTTTGCCAATGCAATTGGTGTCGATCATTCAAGAATGATCGACACCAATACCGTAACAGCGCTAGAGATTTTTTACTCTCTGTCACATTTATAATGAGAATCGTTACTATTTTAACTTAAACACTAATTTAAGCAAGTAAATTCTGCAATTGTAATGTGAATTTCTGATGTAATAAGTAGCACAAATTCACAAAACCATATTTGTGTGCGTCTCGATTCAAACTAAAGCCTATTTTTTGAGTGTCTTTGTAGGACCTTGGATAACCTATTCGTAAGTCTTCGCGAATCGTGACCTACAAACCAACGAAACACGACACTAATCGAATCCATTCAATACTTCACAATTCGATTTTTGTATGGCCGATAAAGTGCGACATTCGAAACGCGCTGCAATTTTGCATACGTAAACATCGTAAATCTCGTTCATTGAAATCGATATATCGATATCGATATTTACGATCGATTCATTACGGCACTATGGGCCGTGCCTTATCGAGGGGACAACGCTCGAGTCACGTCCGAAACAATCACATCTTCATTAATTATATGAGGAATGTTTCTGTACTTGTTTCACTATACGTCAACTTTTAATAAATAGTATACGTTAAATGTGTAAGTACTGTTAAAATTATATTTTAAAGTCACGTTGGACTAATAAAAAGTTATTTTCACATAAATAAGTAATTCTTTTACATTAATTTTCCCCACTAAGTGAGTTGCTTATACAATTATTATAATTGTTACTAGCGTAACTTATACATTCAGAGCTACAAGATCCCGCCAGGATGACACGCTATTCTCATACGTCGAATGACATTGACAGCTGTCAGATAGGGACGGGATATCTATGCCGATAATCTAGTGTTGCCCAAATCCTCATGCGCAGTAGTAATTTTCTTCTTGACATTATAAATACCTCTCCTATTAAATATGTCTTCTCTTCTTTGATAATTCAGTTTTAACTTTATAGGTAACGAGTCTTATTTTGTTATTAAAAATTCTAATTATATCCGCTTTCACTCGGGCCATGCATGTATAGAGCACGAGAAAATTCTGCCGGTCTTATTAAGCAGTCGTAAAAGTAAAAAGTGGTGTTTACCTCGACCATCTTTGTCAAACAATGGACATTTTTTAGTTACCTAATGAAAGAACATTTTATTTTCTATAGCATTTATGCCTGTCGTTATTTCATCGTTTATTATCGCGTTGCTTTTTAATCTATTATCGCTTTAATTAAATATATTAATTATGCTAGTGTCTTTATTTATAATTAAAATATAACCTCTTTTGTATGCCATAGAGCTCTGATACAATGAAGGGTTTTGTGATAAGCGTTTTACTTATTTTTCTTATCTGAAAATCAATTGATGGTGTCAATGTTTTGATGTTCAGTTGCTGTCTTCTATTAATCATTAATTAGAACAGTAATTTAATTAGATTATTTATTTAAAAGTTATAATATTATTTTGAAATACACCCTGAATTCATGACTGTTACATTAAAATATTCTGGATACCTTAACTATGTTGACAAATTTTAATTACGGGGGCCTTTGTGTTTTAGTTAATTCTAACATAAATATTTTTTCCGCTCCGCCGTCAAATGGGCCACACCTCAGTTCCCAGTAAGTGATAATGAGGGCCCGATGCGAGTAACTAAGGTGCATTTCGTGTCAATTTGTCGCTCAGGTTATTGCACAAAATCGCCGGTCAAAATTCAACGGTAATTAAACGCTGTGCACATGTAATGTTATTTGTTAATGAAAAATGTTACAACAAATACACGCTTAGTAAAGCTTTATGCTTATTGGAATAAGAATCAAATTCGCATGAATTAAACACAAATGATATTTGTTTTTGAGGCTGCATATATAGAATTAGTTATTTGAGTTCATTGCACGTATTCTTACGTAAATATAAGTACTTTATACTACTTTGTAGTATATTTAATAAAGTAATTTGTTATCTTGTTACGTTTTGTAATTATAGACTACAGTATACCCTTCGACATAAGTTCTGTTGTCATTGTCTGTTATTTACAAAATCACATCAGATTCTATCTATACAGTAGGTTCCCCCCTATATATAGGTATCTATAGAATCGAATTCTATAGGGGTCGTGGTAGATCAGGGTGGGGGCCCTGATAGACTATTAAACGATCCCGAGAAGACGGTAACATAGAGTGGTCCTTTGCTGCCGTAACATCGTGGAGCCACAGGGAGAGTTTGAGTTCCGAAGGTTCCGATGTGTTGCTTGGAGATCCCGGAACCTTCGACTGTCACTAGAGGATGGCCGCCGAGGCGGTTTTAGTGGGTCAAATCCTACATAACCCTGCCTTCCCCCCAGAGGACAAGGTAAACCGACACCAAAAAATTTATTAAGTAAGGAGTAAAAAATATTTTTATGACAGGTGCCTCGCCTCTCCTAGATCTAGTCTAGGTCATCAGCCGGCGACTCTCATGGTAGTAATAAATTAACTAAATGTGATTTGTATCTTCATTTCTAATTAAAACGCTCGAGTAATCACTTTATTAGTAAAAGAAGATTCAATTAAATTTTGTTTGCAGTTGTAATGCGGTCTAATTGAAATAACAAACGCTTCGTCAACTTAGTTAATAAGTTTCAACTAACTCGTAAAAATGAAGACGTAATGACGGCCAATTGGCCCAACGACGCCGGCGCACGCAAACTTAACACGAACACATTATTTTTTTTTAATTTGCTTTGAATATAAAAAAACAGTAATTCAGTAATTTGAAAGCGGCTGCCGAATTAAATGTTAAATGAATATAATTAAATTTAATCGTGTCTTTGTTACAGGTGCAAAAAGAGAAAATGATACGCGCGTTTGAAGATTTGCCGAAAATTAAACGTAAACAGTTATTATGACGGAGTGCGTGAAGTAAAACTATGAAGATGTTAAAGGAACTGACTTGAATACAGTGGCAATTTGTGGAACTGAACGATGTGGAACTGAGTTTGTGAATGATGCCTGATCGCGAGTCGGTAGGTCCGGGGACAACAGGTAGCGGTGGCTTCTTGCCACTTCAGTTCCCGTCGGCTTTCGCGGCGTTCCACGCGACCACGCCCCCCGGCGCACAGGCATCCGCCATGCACCACGCCACGCATTATCATCACCATGCCCAGTGAGTATCATAGACACCTAGATTTGTTTCGGACCCATCGGGGGTCTATCTTCGGGGCGAGCACTTAATTTGATTCCTACATTACATTTTGCTTTGCACTGGTGCTAGTGCGAGGCGCGACACGACCGCGAAGAAAGAAAATTAAGTACTCGGCCCGAAGATTGACCCCTAATGGGTACATGACTTGACTTGACTTGGGTACTTGACCAATTTACAAAAAAGTACACAAGTACTTAAGGTCAAGATAGCAGTTCTCAACCCTTTACGTAATAATATGTCAATAACGATGATTTGTGAATAATCCGCACCAGGTGCTAGTGTCACGGTATAAAAAAGTTGACTTTTGCTAAAAGGTATTTAAATATTAGACAAATGGAATAGAAAAACAAATGTAAACAGTAACGACTACTTACAACCATAATTCTGCAATGTAATGAAACGTTTTATTTTTAGTTTTACATAAGAGATAAAGGGTTAGATAAGGAGTCATAAAATGACTAAAGTTATCGCTACCCTCTGTACACTGTTCCATTTTATACTTAAATGCTTTTTAAATGCCAATTATATTTTCGCGATATTTCTGTTTTAACGTCTCATTATTGCCCTGTTATTATCATAAATAGTTCGGATTATAATCAAGTAGGTTTCGTCCGTCCGATGAATTCATCTACATATGAAATTTAATTATAAATTATCTGGAATAGCAAGTGTCCTTTAGTATTACGATCGTTCCATGTCTTCCACTCGTTCCGTGACGCCACCTCCATTTATCGGACCGGACTATAAAATAGAGTGGTTCATTAAGCATTCGGCCAAGAACATGCTACCACATCTTTTTATTGCATAACTACAGGCACCGCGTTTTTGTCATCATGATATTTCAACACCGACTTTGTAACTATACATTTTCAATTAAAAACCCACCGTTCTTTAGCCAACGATAATTAATACGATATTTATGAAGTACATCTTCATGAATTTAGCATTTTATTGGCGCGATATCTTCGCAGTCACCTATTTTTATTGAAAGAGAATTTTTATTAGGATCACTTCTTTTATTAGATTAGCGGCGTCGCCCTCGGTTTACGGCACCGGACCTCGTAAAATCCAGTCCAGGTGGGACGTGTTGTTACTTAAGACTAATTTATTGCACGAATGCGTAGACTGTTAAATGCGAAGACGGTATTAATCTTTACTAACCGACCATTAAAAGTGGTACCCATCGACAAGTGAATGGAGCCCTGACAAATGAAGAACAGGAAGTCATCAAAGGAATTGAGACGTTTACAATGTTAGTATGGACGTTAATAAAAGCGGGACGGTGCGTTTCAACAAACGAGTCGCTCGCCTCGCTCAAAGGGTACGTGATGTATGGAGGCGCGGCTGCCTGCCCGCCTGCCCGCCTGCCCGCACGAGATGATTAATGTCCGCAGTCGTGCCCCGGGCCCTCTACCACCGAGATTAGTCAATACCCAATGAAATTAAACAACTGTTAATTCTTCAAACGCTACACTCGTAGCATTCGACGTCCTCTCCACTCACATTTCCAGTATTTTATTGTTTTAACTCAATAGCGCTTTGTTCGCGAGGACACCGCACTCGATCTTCCAGGCGCAGCGGTCACTTAAATCATTCTCGCGAAGATGGATGCGGTGTGTGCCGTAGCCCGTAGTTAAATTTATTTCAAAGCCTCCCCAACACAATAGTTACGTCTACGACTTATTTATTGTGATTGTTGACTTCTTTATACTTACGATAAATAATCGCATTCCGTGTGGAGCGATAGGATTTATCTGTTATTTGAGATCTTGCTCACGGTGGATGCCTTTGCATTTCGTCGCCGGATGCCGCGCGGTCGACTGTACCCATTAACGACAGCTCTCGGTGCCTCATTTAACCCGCTGCCGCGATAATTGCCACCACGTGTTTATTTCCAAGGCATCTAATTATAGCACGCACAATGGGTTGGACACGATCGGTTATTTTGGATCCGTTCGCTTCGTCAAAGTCAATTTTGTCCGGCCACAAAAGAGGTGTTGCGCGCGGCCTGTCGTTTGATTCATTAACTAAGAACCCTTTGAACTGATGTATTGGAATGGTTCATTTTACCTATTAATCCTTCTTCGTCCTATTTATTTCTCGCCAATGCCTTGTTGCTTTGTGTGAAAATTTCATTCCACGTTCCTCTCATTTGAAGACCCGTTGTTTGTCGAATTTAGAAGTTAAGCTTTGAGACTTAATTAACACTGTTTACTATGTACCAAAGAAACCACCTACTACCAGAATATTTTCAGCTTGTAATGTAATTGATGTACAAGCTTTATAAACAGCGTCGCATCAATAAAGTAGAAACTCAAGGAATCTTTCATCTAACACATGCGTCCCCACAATGCAGTCTAAAGCATAATAAAGTGCCATTCTCTCGCCCGCATCCCACCAAGCTCTCATTGTGACTACGTCCTGTCTTCACAAATCATCGAGACACGAAAAAACACTATTATTATTGATGTAAAGACAAAAGCATTATAGCAACGTGATTGGTCGTCGTGTGTGGTTGTCCATTGTTGCAGTAACACGAAGTGTCGGCGGCAATTAGCAGCAATGTCTTTATCATGTTTAGGATCTAAATCTTTATTATTTAGGTGTACGTTTCTTTTATCGATGACATCTAATACTCTGTATCGTACGCTCGTTTCGTTACTATTTAACTTTGTGTCTATATCAAATACGATATTCGATACCGGTTTTTATTTGAATTGTAAACCTCGGATTTATGTTTGTAAGCTTGGATTGGTATTTTGTAAGAGGACCGGAGGAAAAATAATTATGATGTTATCATTACTTTTGAACTTTGTTACGTTTTTCTTCAGTGTATTTTGTTTTTAGTCCTTACTTGTTGCATTTTAATATCCCTTGGTTTCTTCCTTTCTTCTATTATTTTGTATATTCTTTATTTTAATAATTAATCCCAATTGTTTCGTCTTAACAATGTTTTACACTTTGGTTAATACAAAGTCACGTCTTTCAAATCATAGCTCATTAAAAAGCATTATTGTTAATAGATTAACCTTTAACCGTCAGTTCGTCATCTTCACAATGACCAGTCAATTTACTACGGTAATCGGAGGCATTAGTTATTTCATCACCCGGATTTGTTCATTTACATGTTTGTTATTAGTTAATAGTCAGGTTCAATCTTACACTAATAATTTGTTATAAATGTGTGATCTCCAGTGATTTAAAAGTCGTAGTCATAATCTGTATTTTATGATATTAATGTTTCAGTAATGCGAAATGGCGATGTGCCATATTTGTTCAACCTTGGTTCAAGAAAATCACATTTTACTACGTAATTTTAAAGCCCCTTCGTCGCATCTTTTAGTGTCATTATCTTAAGAATTGTACTGATTCTAAATGAAGTTGTGGCAAATAATATTCCACTTTATAATTCTCATGAAATACAAGAGAGACTTATATAAGAGAAATTGTCAAATAGGACAATAGCGGAAGGCAGTTCGATGGTTATTGAATTTTTTAAAACTCATAAAATATAATCAAGTTAACCCTTTGCATGCATCCCGATGATTCCCTAACCCTGGTCTCCGGTTTATTAGTGTCCTGTAGTGACAATAGCGGCGCTGTCGGACAGGATGCAGGGAATGACCAATTTACGACCGGAACCCTGTCTCGGGTGCGATTGACCGATCGGAATCTTTTAGTGAACGGATCTGAGATTTGATTGATCGGTGAATGGACACGTCATTGTTATTAGTGCAGGGGTTAACAGAAATTGTTGTATATTTCTTTTAGTAAAAAATGAAAAGCTTTGCTTATAAGTTTTGCATGCGACTTCATCTACGCGGAATTAAAAAAAACTACGCTACTCTGCGATAATGTAGCATATGGCGAAAGAATTCTTGAAATTGGTCCAGTAGTTTTTGAGTTTATTCATTACATACATATAAAAATACAAATATTTTCTCTTTATAATATTACTAGCTTTTGCCCGCGACTCCGTCCGCATGGAGTTCAAAAAACAAAAGTTAGTAGCCTATGTGTTCTTTCAGATTATCCTCTACGTCTATGCCAAATTTCATCGAGATCTGTACAGCCGTTTAGGCTACAAATTCTAACAAACATCCATCCATCCATCTAAACTTTCGCATTTATAATATTAGTAAGATTGACTAACAATATATTTTATGAATTCGTTTTTGTTGTTGGTATATTTAGCAAATCGAAGTGGGGGGGCCGCAGCTCGGTGATGAGATGAATGTAATTAACCTAAATACAAATACGCGGCCACTTGTTGAATTGTACGTATTAATAGAAACAACCATGACACTTACGTAACACATATCGAAAGTTTCTTTTATGTTGGTATAGAAGGACCATGTTTTATGAACTTAATGTACGAGTATAGGTGAACTAATTGTATTGTAGTCACATTAATAAGGGCTGTAATACACTAAAGAGAAACGAACCAATGACAAAGCGTACACGCAATTCTCCGCCCAGTTCCACTCTAGTGAATACCAGTAGTCCAGTAGCATAACAATTATTTTCTACTATATGAAAAACAAAACAACAGCACACAAATACTTTGTTTAATCAGAAGATAGTAACAAGTCTGAAAAGAAAACCTTTGAAAATATCAAGTTATTGTATATAAATCTTTAATCAATTCATCCATAAATACCTTCGCAAAAAATCTCTATAAAACTATAATGCACGTATAATCTGCACTCTGAATAAAACCTCTTTAGTAAAAAAAGGTCCAAGTCATGCGATGTCGCGTGCGTGCACAGTAGCGCAGTTTCGAATGCGCCCGCGCAGCGCCGGGCCCTCATTAAAGTAGGGAGCGTGTAAAGCCTTAAGATCGATTTAATGGACGCGAACGATATGGAATAAAGAGGGAAATAAAACGGTTATGGACTTGGATATTCAACAAACAAATGTTTAAAGCTTATAAACTGGAAATTAAATATGAATCAGAGACCCTCAAATGA
>LD688951.1:1790162-1803062 GCA_003118335.3 Papilio memnon | reverse complement strand
CACAAGACATTTGATTATTTTTTTTCATCGACTTTAAGACTGTCGCAAATTACACCGGATTTCAATATTACGTTCGCAGGAATTCGACTTAACAATTTCATTATGATATCGGGTTTTGTTTAAGACCATAAACGATGCACGATAAGGTAAAAGGAGCAAGCAGCGTGGGTTATAATCGTAATTTCCTTATTTATGTTTGAAATTTGAATACATTGTTGAACATGGACTGGAAAGAAAATAAAATTATGTACGTTCTTGATTTTTTACCCGACTCAGTAGGGTAATTTTTTAAAGGTTTTTATATTATTTTTCTTCGAAATATTAAAGAGATCGGTACTATGTGTACAGTCAGCTACTTAAATATGAATATATTTAGAACACTTTCGAAAATTGTATACTTTTTGGTTTCAAAAATACGCAGCACATACCTATCGTCCGTCGACTTCCAACCAAAATTATATCTTATTGATAAAAAAGTTTTGTAAATGTCTACATATTTATGTAGCTGTCTTTACCAAATGCAATTCAGTAACCTATTAATGAATATATCCTGTTGTATCATACACTCTACATTATTTATGGCAATTATCTATTACGATAAAGGGCCTATGATTTAGGTGCCTGAATTTGTTACCATTACAGGTCAAAACCCCCAATAAGGGCTGTCAAGGTCATTAAACCCGTCTCAATAAAAATATAACCCTATCGCTGCTGGGCCTTTTACGGCTCATTTCTCGTTTTATAACGCCTTTATACATATAAATGTAGGAGTGTGTTAACCGTCCGCGCGCCTAATTCATGACTGGTAAAGTTTTACGGCCGATAGCGGTGCCGAAAACGTCCCGTTTGTTTATCCTGCAGCTAATTAGATAGCATGCGTTTTATTATTAAGTAAACAGAGTTTTTATTAATACATCCGTCTCCGTTTAGACATATCGATAGTTGTTACGAAGGTGAGGTTATCTTTTATTCGTATACGTACGAGTTGATCCTTTGCAACTAAATATAGGCTATATTTTTTATTTAATAACTATATTTAAAATACCAACTCTACACTAATTAGTCTATTTTTCTATTGGAAAAATGTACTAATGTAGAACAAGCTATAGTTAGAAAAAAAACTTATTTTGTATCTCAAATTTAGCTTCAGAAATATCGGAATTTTAAAAGTATACTATTTTAATGTCGAGTATACTAGTGTTAATTTTTGACAATATCACAGAACAATCAAGACTATCGTAGTCTATTACACTCTCTTAATACATGGTGATGTCATGCACCTCACTTCACTTCCACTTGAGAGCTTTCGACAAGTATCCTAAGCATTTGATGTCCAGCAATACATACGATTTTCAATTCTCTTTCAAACGATTTATGAGCTATAATCCAAGAGACGTCCGCGAACTTCATAAATATGGCCAATAAGTAATCATTAGGGTGACGTCAGACCTAGAAAGTGAAGCTGCTTTAAATCTAAAATTACAGTGGACAGCGTATTCCTTATGAGAGAGGTCAGGCCGAGCGTTGACAGGACTTCGAGATGCATAACTCTGTCACCGTCAAATTGTAAATATTGCCAGGTGTAATCTTACTAGTTTTATTAAAAAACTAATGACAAATTGTTAACCAAGTGTTAACATTCTGAAGTTTTATATCTTGACAATTTACAGCCCATATCAAATTGTGACTTGTATTTGATTGTTTTTCCTCGTCGGAGATATATTAGAAATGCCTAAATAGGACGCAATGTTAAAATTTATTTGTTCTCTACGAATATTATAGGTAGAGATAAGATTTGCATTTATCTAAGTAATTAATACATTCCAAAATTACTGGATCGATTTCAAAAATTCTTTCAGCATTAGAAAGCGACTTTAACACTGAGTAAAATAGGTTATATTTATTGCTATTTTTTTCAATTCAGAATGGATAAAATTACCGCATAATCTTGTATTTATATGATTAGATGACATGTCTTACTTAGTGAGTGGAATAATTGTTTTATAAATGAACGCAAAAACTGTTGACTTTTAATTAGGAATGAAGCAATACATATCCATACACGATGTGTGAGTAACGACACATTGTTATTTAAAGTGTAAAAAAGATCAAAAATACATCAATAAAGCATGTTATGGTTTTCCAGAACTCAAGGTGCATTAAATACCAACACATCTTTATACCTATAAAAAGATCATTAACTTAATCAACTTGCATTAAAAATTAATATATTGCACATTATAGTGCGACTTACTTATCTGGCTCACTGAAAAAAGCGCTGTTATCGCGGTTAAAGAACATAGGTATAACCTGTTCACGTATAAATGACACAAAATACAAGACATTCACTTATAAACCACAGCTCATTAGGGCCCTTACACTATCAAAAAGGTGTCACAAAATCATGGATCATGGAAAGTTTTCAAATTTTCTATGCCCATTTGGGTTTTATATTTTTTGTGCCAGAACTAACCGCGACTAGCTACTAACATCGAGCCAAATAACATTGTTTGGTTATATGTGAACAAATTCTTGTGACAGTTTGTTATTAACAAGGCGCCCCCTGTGCATAAATGTAAGCTAGTACCATCACGTTTTTATAACTTCTTTATTTAAATATTACTAGCTTTCGCCCGCGACTCCGTCCGCGTGGAATTAAAAAAAACAAAAGTGAGTAGCCTATGTGTTCTTCCAGACTATCCTCTACATCTATACCAAATTTCATCGTAATCCGTCCAGCCGTTTAGGCTACAAACTCTAACAAACATCCATCCATCCATCCATCCATCTATCCATCCATCTAAACTTTCGCATTTATAATATTAGTAATTAGTAATTAGTAACAAGTAAGATTTACACAATCATTTAATAAAACTATATCGATCACATCTTGTATATTCCACACGCTTCTTTTTCTTCTCTTTTTTACTACAAACTACGTAAAAGTCTCGGTGGCCAGTATGCAACCTCTTTGGCTGCATTCACTCGTCTTGACAGCCAAAGGGGTTTTATTTTGCACTGTATACCCTGTCTGATTTCTTCTCTAGATTCACTTGCACATACACGTATATGCGTATATTTTTCTGGTAAATTCTCCATTTTGTTTGTTACCGGCTTTCCAGCGACTTATCATAAACAGGTCAGGCGCGATAGCCTCCTGTTCATACTGATTATTAAATAATTATTAATTGCATTTACAGTGTTTCCACTGTCCTGTTTGTGCAGCACTATCGTAATAGTTTACAAATATCAAGTCTATTATTGGACGAGGTAACTATTTAATAGCAATTAAGTGTTCATAGTTTACACTGAAATTGATCGCCTTACTCAAAATTGTAATGTATTCTTAAATGTTTGCTTAATATGAGAAATCCACCCTAAGACTCTATTTTTAACCGATTAAGGAACTCTGAGTACAGCTGTTTTAACATAATGACATCTTCCTACGTGTTACCACATTACTATGCAGTATGTGCTACTCTTCCATACGTCTCTATCAACAGTCATCTCTAAATTTACTCCCTTCTTATACTTATCCGCTTTCACACAACCCATACATACTTTCATAGATGAATGGATGAATATTTGTTAGAGTTTGTAGCCTAGACGGCTGAACGAATTTCGATGAAATTTGGTATAGATGTAGAGGGTAGCCTGGAAGAACACATGGGCTACTCAGTTTTGTTTTTTAAATTCCACGGACGGAGTCGCGGGCGAAAGCTAGTACACACATAAATTATAGGTTTTATCAAAGCAGTAAGCAATAAAATAATGTTACTTAATCCAACCAATGTTTAAATCTAATAATTATTAATATAACTATAATCTTACCCACTTTTGGTAGGGCAATGACATAATAATTAGCGGGTATCCACTTATAATTAATACAGTGCGGAGATTTATAATCTCGAGGTCTGGATGAAGATGTTATCGCGACCTTTAAATCCTAAGCGAGACCTAAAGACGGTAAGTCACGTGCGCAAGTCCGATGACCCCCGGCGGAAGTGTACACCGCCGCGGGCCCGGCGTGGTGCGGCGCGAGGCAATAATATAATGCCAGATGATTTATTTGTAAACAGTCGCCGGCGCGGTGCACGTCAACGCGCCACGGCGATATTATGCCGGTACAGGCGGACGACAAATTGGACACTTCAGTCTGATGTGTATGAACTTTGTAAGCTTCGATCGACTGCAACTCGCTAATGTGAACTTATTTTCTTTATAGTTTAACTAGCTTTCGGTCATGACATAGACCGAATTAAAAAAACATAGATAAGCCTATGTGTTTTTCCAGACTGTGCTCTACATCTATGCCAAATCAAGATCCGTTCAGACGTTGAGGCGGCAATCTCTAATAAATATCCATCCATCTAAACTTTCGCTATATTAATAACTAGTGACTAGATTAATGAATCAATAGATGCATTGCACAGAGGTAATTGGTTAATTTAGTTATTTTTTAACAATCATACTGTGCAAAATATAATAAATTGGAATTGCATGATAGTTTAAGATTCAATCCTTTCATTAAAATTAATTAAACTTCCACATTACTTATAATAATTACAAAGGTTTAGCCTTTTATTTCTACATTTTACCTATAAGGTAAATCTTTCCGCCGACTGTACCTTTGGTGTGTTTACAGCAGCGCCTTTTGTTTATTTTCGCTTCATTTGGATTAAAAAGCTCCCGGACTATTCCGGGCATTTATCGACGCTTTTATTTAGGCATTGTTCCGTTTTTTTGGACATATGCGTGTCATAAAAACGTAAAGTGTTAGAACATGGGAAGTTGTCTGTGTAGTTATGTTCATAAGCTAGTTAACTTCATGTTAATGACTTTTTATTTTTAAACCAGACCAGACCAGTTACAAAATATTTATATATCCGAAAGTCTAACGTACCGTATTTAAAAATTTCAGTTAAACTAGTTAATACTAAGAGCGTCGGTGGCTCAGTGGTTTAAGCAATTGACTTGTAATGTACAGGTCTTAGGTTCGAATCCCGCCATGTACCAATGTGTTTTCGATTTTTCAAATTTCAAATGTACATAATTTACCCGACGTTCTTACGGTGAAGGAAAACATCGTGTTGCAACCTGCACATATCGGCGAAGAAATTCAAAGATATGTGTGAAGTCAACCAACCCGCATTTGGCCAGCGTGGTTGACTTATGGCCTAGTCATCCTAACTTATGGATACGCTCCGAGCCCCTCGGTGGGGACGTATAGTGAACTAGTGATGATGATGATGAGTTATTACTAAAATGGTTGCTATGGCTACATCACTTTGATTCTAGAGTAAACAAACCATTCAGCATTAATTATTCATATTAAACAGTACTATCAGAGCTTTAAGTCTTGGTAATAAATTAATGATAATAATTGTTATTTAACACACGGTAGTCACATCACTAAAGTAATAAAAAATTGACATAATTCCTCATGCCTTTAAGATGTAAACATGAAATGAAACGAGCCTTTCTAACATCTAGGGTCATAAACAATGACGTAATAAATCAGCACGGAGTATTATGATTTTGACACGCCCTCTAGTGGCATAAATATATCATTTTTAGTTTTAACTATCATCCAGGGAGCTCGGATAACATTTTTATGTATTTCTTTCATTTATTTACGTCGTAAACTTTTGATTAGACCATGAGAAATGTGACGGTTTAATATCGACACCTTTTTTAACGTAATAGGGTTTTCGGTTATATTACTTAAGAAATAAATTATGGATTTATTGAGATTACGTATCACATTAATGTCGTGTAAGTTCGGTAGCTAAAATATTTTTATAGCATAAAGGTACTGACGAATGTTACGAGGTGTAACGTAATATGTTACAACGCAAGTAGTTACCCGTAAAGCCTCCTACATTTTCCGCGTAACTCTACGTACTGCATTAATGCTCGCTGTATAACATTACACCCCGTAACTTTAATCAGTACCTTAATGATATAAATATGCTAAGCGTTCTGTTCAGATAGTAAAGCCCAAAAGTTAACCTTAATTAGATCTTTTGTGATCTCTTAACCTATCAATTCGAAAGAATCAAATAACATAAATTTCAATTAAAATTAATAATATAAATAACATAATTAAATTAAAGCGTTCACATCCTTGTGTGGGTGTTTCACTCAAGTCTTGTACAGCTCTGCCCGCGGCCGAAGGAACGGATCTCAAACTTCTCACCTGTCATGGCTGCATTATACGTCTTACTCCGTCCCACTTGGATATCTATGCTGGTATATCTTTCACGTATATTATTCAACTAGCTGTTGCTCGCGACTTCGCTGGCGTGAAATTAAGAGATATAGCCTATGTTACACTCTGATAACGTGGCTTTTTAATGGTGAAATAATTTTTAAAATTGGCCCAGTAGTTTTTGAGTTATTTCAATACATACAAAAATACAAATCTTTCCTCTTTATAATAATAATATAGAAGTATAGATTAGTGTTTGTTTTGATATAATTTGGAACGTGTATTCTAGCGAAAGTTTTATTTTACCGGTATTGAAATTACTATAGGGATCTAGAGGCAAATAAAAGTACAATAAAAATCTACATTTAAAAATGTATAGGTACTAGTTTTTTTAGTTTTTGTTGTATATTAATGAATTAATAAAAATCTTATAAAACATCAATTTCCAAATCTACAATCTCTCGGGACGATGTTATTTGTACTTAATAATTCATATCTTCCAAGTAACTTTCCGCAACGCAAAATGATTCCTTTATCAATGTAGTTCTCACGCTTAAATAGTTGCAAGTTAGTGTAAGTGGCTATTAATAGTTGCATCAATTTATTGCGCAATCAAACTCGTGTAGGCAATTTAATTTGTATTGCGACTGCCGTGTTCCAAATAGATAGGAGCAACGTTCGATTCGTATACGTAATGTGAATGAGAGGCGTCTTTTAGAAGTTTTGCGATAGTTTTGTCACTAAAGAAGACATTAAATGCCAAATCGAGTGGAGAATTTGGTGTATTTTTATGACATTTAGATAAGAGAATTTAAGAACTGAACTATAAACGTAGGACAGCCTATATGTAGACACATGTTAGCCAACAAGCAAACATATTTAGCTAATTCCTACTAACTCGTATTTACTATGAAGATTTGCACATTTTTGTAAGCATTGTCTACTCCATAGCTTAATATAAAAACTGTATTTATATTTCTTCATCATACTTCATACTAATATTATAAATGAAAAAGTTTAAATGGATGTTTGTTACTACATAACTCTAAAACGGCTTAACGGATCTAGCTGCAATTTGGCACAGATGTAGAACATGGAAAAACACATAGTCTACTTATTAATGTGTTCTTTAATCGCGTCGACGACGTCACGGGCCAAAGCTAGCATATTGCTTAAGTATGTTTTATTGGTTACAATTTTAGTCTTTGGTAATCCAATAAGCGACGCACAACGCACATGACGACGATCTTTAACCCGAAAATACTATCTTAATAGCTTGTAACTTGTAAGCAATTTGGGTCGCTCGATAATGTTACTGAAATACACGCGGCTCAAGTCGTCGTAAGTTTGTAGGCAGATACGAATGTTTCTTAATTGGCCGAGACTACGTTCTCATTGAATTAAAAAATAACTTCTAATAAATATAGCCTACTAGATATCGTCCGCGACTCTATCCGCGTGGAATTAAAGAAAAAAACAAAAGCTAGTATGCCTATGTGGTCTTCCAGATGCTCTTTTCGTCGAAATCCGTTCACCCTGTTAGGAGATAGCTTCTAACAAACATCCATCCATCCAAAATTTCATATATAATATTAGATGAATAGTGAAAATGTACCTTATTAATATTATAAATGCGAAAGTTTACATGGATGTTTGTTAGATTTTGTGGCCTAAACGGTTGAACGTATCTCGATTAAATTTGGCATATATGTAGAGCATAGTCCGGAAGAACACATAGGCTACTTACTTTCGTTTTTTAATTCCACGTGAACAGAGTCGCGGGCGAAAGCTAGTAGCAAAATAATAATTCAATTCGGTGCATTAATTTTAAACGTTACAAAGATTCACATGTTTCATATTAGTTTAGTATAGATGTCGCTAGTGAGTGTTAGTTTTATAAATTACTGTACACGTAATAAAATTTAATGAGAACACCCTTACAATGAATAAGAAAAACGCCATAAAGCTGTAAAAGGATTCACAGTAGTGTTGTAAGAAATGTGCACGGACTTCTAATAAAACTCCAGTCGGCGAGTACTGTACATGTATGGGCATCTCACATTCACGGAGATCTGTTGATGTGCGAACTATCTTATAGAATTCATTGTAAAATGCGAACTTGTATGTTTATTGTGTATAATAGAGGATTTTTTTACTTATTTCTCCTCATTTTTAAATTAATATTAATTAATTTCGATTTTAAATTGCTTTCGTATATATTTACCGTTTAAAATGCTTTCAACGTAAAACAAAACGCAGATAGTTTTTCTGTAATTATACGAGTAAAACTTCATTTCATATCGTTTATTTTTGTCGTTAACGAGTATTTCAACTATAAAAGGCTAATTGCTTATCTTATGACAATTCCCCACAAACTAATAAAGGAGTAAAATCAAAATCTACAAGTGTCTCGATACTTCTGTTCAACACTTAACTAAAGGTTGTATAAGTACTTATTAAGTTAGCATAAACCATCCTTCGATTCACTTAACATCGGGTGGGATCAGTGTCAAGCACTACTTTATTTTTAACTTTGTCCGCGTGAAATTAAAAAATATAGCCTATGTTATGATAATAAATAATAATAATAGCCTTTATTCAACAATCTTACAAAGTTTTACAAGTATAATAAGCAATAATTAATTATTATTTGACACCAGATTGTGATGCGTTTCCGAAGAGGCCTCCGGTAATGCTTGCCACTCTCTTCCGTTATAGGTCTTCCTTTTCCATGTGACACCAAGTTTTTCTGATTTCGTCCTCCCATCTAAGACGCTGTCTTTCTTTACTTCTTTTTGGGCACCAATAGCCTATGTTACTCATAGATAAGTTACCTTTCCAATGGTGAAAGATTATTTATAATAAGACCAGTAGTTTTTACGTGAAACGAATACATATAAAAATACAAATCTTTCCTCTTTATTAATATAAATATAGATAAAAAATTGTCTTGTTTACAACATTCTTCTAGAACGTAGAATATGTTTAAAAAACTGTAAACAGAAACAAAGCAATACCGAAGTACTAGAGAAGTCATAACATACGGACAACAGGTCGTTTCATTCTACTCGACTGTAAACAGCCAGTTTTCCTTTTGCATTATTCAGTTGCGGGATTGACATGTCACAGCCGAGAATTCCGCGCCCTATAGACTCGCTGATTTATCTCCTTCGTTATTCGTTCGTCTAGTTCTAGTATTGTTTGCTAGGTTAGGATTGACTTAAGGATCAGTTTATGCAGTAACGTAATTAAAAAACGTAAGGCTTTACTTAAATATTCATTGAAAGGAGATATTTCATACTAAATCAACACTAAGGGATGCCCGTAAATATTTAACTACATTTTTTACATTTCAACGTGTTTCACACGCTAAGAGCGTGCGCTTACCCGAAACGAAACTATCGCACAACTGTTTAGTCTCGCTTTGATTCCTATGAGCTTATATGGAGATGCGCACACTACTCGATTTTTAATTGTAAAACTAAACAGTTGTGCGATTGTATAGTCAAAAGTTACATCAAATTTTATACTGATTAAAATGTTTTCTATTCGAATAAATACATTTATTGAACATAGACTAGTTTCCTTTTACCTAAATGAGCACGTCAGAAACTATCAAATGGCCGACTACTGTGACCATGAGTTATGTCTGCCGCACAATAAGCCTTGCCAGACCTTCTCGGAAGAAACCGACATATAGGGTGATTCATTTTCGAAACGTTTAATTTAATTGAACTGTCATTTTTAAAAAATAAAACCACGGAAAGGTCGTCCTGGTGTGCGCTGTGGGGGTCTGGCTCACCTTACGCGTTAGTTTGGCGCTGTGATGTCAGATCTTGCTTACCTTAAATGTTTTAATTTATTTTTGCACTTTTTTATACCTACCCAGTCATGGAAATATCGTTTTTAAATTTGATTGCAATCCTAATGATTATATTTAATATTAGTTAAATGAAATGAGTTCAAGATTAAATGCTTATCACTTTTATCTTGTGCCTTCTTATTTTTTTAATACGTAATAAAGCGAAGAGTAAAATTAACGTTTTTTGTAGATATGTGTAATAAAACAAATATGAAACATCCTGTGAACAAGTTAAAGGCATTTCAAATTTCGTCGCGTTAATTCTCACCGTGTGTACGAAAAGGAGATTTCGCTTTTTGTGTTGTTTTTGTCGGTCAGATTCCTCTGAGACCTTAATAAATCTGGCCCATGTCTAAGGAGTCGAGAATTAAGGCCTTGTCATTTGTCTGGAATATCCTGACATACTGTGCGCCTTTCAATGGAGTGCGAAATCGTTATCGTGTCGTAAAATTGCTGTAGCATTTTTCTTTTAATTCTTTTTACATTTAAACTTTTACGTGTCATTTATTTATGCGGATTTGTAAAGATTTGTACGTTTTGTTTGCCAAAGTTTTTGAAGTAAGCTAAGTAATATTATTCATCGTTCTTTTTCAACGTGTAAGGCATAAGTATACTTCAATTTTCTTATATTATATTCTTGTAGCCAATTATCTGCAAATAATATCGTGTTATAATCCGTAATGTTATATCGTAGAGTAACAGGTCGTTCCCAGGGTTGAACGACATCGGGACGTCAATTTTAAACGCATTAGACTTTTACACGTCCCTGCTCGGCCGGCGTGCGACGGGCCGTGAAGATAAGCGGCGCACATCCTACACGCGTCCGCGAGATGTCGCCCTCATCGGTTATTGATGGTCACATAATATCTGATAACATTCGTGCGTTAACAACATTTAGTTATTTTTACTCTGTGCTAACATGGCTTTGTTTAAAAGAAGGTTATATATGAACTGAGTTTGACAGTTTTCGTGTATTGTTCCCTGTTTCTGTGCTTTACAAGATTATTATTGACTAATGTTTACAATCGACTCGAATTCTCTTAATGATATAAATTCTATAATAAAGAAAACTTCTGTTTTAGTTTATGTATTTACGAATTATTAATATTTACCGAGCAGACCGACTGAGCAGATAGACCGAGCAACAAGGGCTGTTGAGCTAAGAGAAAATCGTGTAATTTTTTTTTATTACGGTCATGTTAAGTTAGTCAAAAGCAGTAGTGTGTAGTCCCTACACACTATAGTGCGTACAATCTGCATAACATAAATAGTTTCTAATACAAAAAAACGCATATCTCTACATCACGAGTTCTTACCCACGAGATGTGGATGCTGTCACAAGCCCCTGTAATTGCCAACCGGTCTTATGTTAAATTCATGAAGTAATGATTGAGTCCTACGTACGTCTAAGGAATACAAAATGGCCGTCAACTTAGATGCGATCCGATTACCGGCACCTGGAAATATGTAAGAAAAAGTAATTGAGACGTTCTAATCCATTTATATCTCGCATCTCATCAGCAGCAAAAACTGGCAAAGCAACGACTAATATGGATTATAAAACTTACTACACTTTCATAGACAATACATTTTTTTTATCTTCTAAGTAGCCAACTTTGGCATACGTTGCCAGTCTTTGGTTTCTTGATTTCAAACTCCGCCTACTGAATAACCGTCAGGTACAGAAACTCTTAATCCAGCCTCTTTTAAGTAAGTCATAATTATTGTCACCAGGAGGCGTTACTAACAACGCTATACAGTTACTGAATTGATTAGTATAATTTTACATGTTTATGTATGAAAATTAACTGACAATAATGACAATCGCGTGGAAGGTCCAATCGACTGTTTTACAAAAAACAAGTGCTTGACAATGTTTTTAGATTACTTCATGACGTTAACTTTTTTTGCAAACTGTACTCTGACGTCATCCGACTTACTACAACGCGTACAGTATATAACTTTGCACTAACATTCAGTTTTATCGTCTTACGGAGTTTTATGGCGAAATTAACGAAAAGTGTTCCGTTCTAAACCGCATTTATGTTTGAAATTAGTGAGATGGATTTGATGTTCGGTATTATTTCAAACGCATTTTATAACTTGTAATGATAGACTTAAACGCGACTGCGGATCTTCAATACTTCATGTTTGTTAAAGTTAATGATAGTGTAGCGTCAATAATGAGAGAGATTTTTTCTTTCTGTTTTCTTCAATGATAAATGTCATTATTTTGCATTTTTTATCTTTAATACGTAGGAAATATACTCATTGCCCTATTATATAAGCTTCATCTAACAACCAGGAGTTAATTAGTATTCAAATATAATATTTACTTAACGCTTCGACCTTAAATGAAACATCAAAATCAAAAAAAGTCAGTCTGCGCGAAATCTGTAAAACTTGTTTCACATCCAGCGCAACAGTTTCAAAACTTTCTTCCTAATCAAGTGGAGTCTGAATCTATTGCTGTCCCTGTCCATCCAATTGGTTTGCGGTAACAAGTGTGACGTGAGAAAAGGACAGCTCACATGAAGACGTCACGAGGCAAAGGCGCGCGAGTGTTCTTCCACTTATTTTATTTATTCTGTTGCTGGTGTATTTTTTTAATCTTTTTCCACGAGGCTACGTCTTTGTTCGCGTTCGGGGGGCGCGATGCTCCGTGGCTGGTAAGTTGGATAATTTCTTTATTCAGATCGCCCACCCGACAATTTTCTGGCCCGCATTATGTTATAAGTTGGTTTATTTAATAATTTTATTACCGGCAATCTGCCCGCCTCTATTGTATTCTCATTGTCTGAGAGTGTTTGCTCTTTGTTTATCGAGT
>LD688951.1:1764273-1775894 GCA_003118335.3 Papilio memnon | reverse complement strand
CTACCACTTTTAAATTGCCTAATGGTATGAGGTACGGACTACCGATCTTACTTTTGGTTTTATTTATTCCACGCGGACAGACTCGCGGGCGAAAGCTAGTTCATATTTGGTAACGATTTACAAAATGCATATAAGTTAAATTCTCGTAAAGCACCAGGTTCATGTTTTTATTAATCACCTACAGCGATAAATAGGCAGTTTATATTCAAAATGCTTCTAGCGCGTTGACATCTCAATTTGCAGTTATTACCGTCCACTATGACTAACCCGGCTTGATTGGTTGCCTTATAAATATGCGCTGGATTCCATTGTAGACTTATTAAATTCTAAATAGATTGCGGCGACTTTTATAGTAGCTATAAAATACTGATTTCAAAGGATCGGATCGTTAGAAGTGTTTATTGGTTGGCTAAAAATTTTTTTAATTATTTATGCCAAATTAGCGAAGTTATTTCTACATTTAGCTATTAAATATTTTTATGGGTAGCCCTAAATGGTAAAATGGTTTGTTATTACTGATTTAGATCGTCTCGAGAACATCATCATCATCATCATCTCCCCCACTTTATCCTACTCCGGTAGGATCGACGCACCGGGTTTTCGTCCTCCAAATAACTTTGTCATCCGTCATCTAACTCCCTTCTTGATCTGCTTATTTTATTTTCTCGCTATTTGTGATTCTTTACATCAAAAACGAATTATTAAAGAGATTGTATTGAAGTTTTAAAGATTCTGATAACTAAGGTTTCCCTTAACCTGATGTATGCATTTTCAAATATCTTGGCTGCTTAAGGTCTGCGCGGTGAATTGTGCGCTTCTCCTAAGCCTGTACGCTCGGCCTCGCCTAAAATAGTCTTCTGTGCATACTCGTTCGATGTTCAGAGCCTCCAAGATATTTGACAACTCTATACACTTCAGTAAGCCTTATATTACAACTGAAGTTTACCTAGGTCAGTGCATCAATTGTAGATTAATTCGCTGATAATCTTGTTTAGTAAAGTCGTTATTATTTATTAATCATTGTATTTTAATTTGCAGGCTTAGAATATTTAAGTGCAGCGAGAAGTTTACACCCTGAGTTACACGCAGGCAGTACGCTCGCCAGTCAGGACTTTCAGCTAAGTTTAGAAGGTAAGATCGATTTGTATACATTTTTAAATGTAAATGTTTTTAATGTAGTTGATATCGAAGTCGAAAGCAACACTAAAAGCTAAGATTCCGATGGTTTTTTGTTAAAATAAATCGAAAGAAATATAAATTTAAGACTAATATTAAAAATTGTGTAAATACGAGGGTTGGCAATGAATAAACTAAAGCAAAATCATTATAAAGTACGAAAATCTAATTTAAAGCAATTAAAACCTATTTTCAAAAGACCAAATGAGGTTATCGTAACGTCTTAATTCCCTGAATGTTCCAGGATCAAGAATAGCGTCACCGACGAGATTAAGATTATCGGGGGGCGCGATAAGTGCGTCAGCGAACCGCAAACGAGCTGTATCCTGGAGTCCTTATTCTGCAGAGTCGCTGGACCTGGCGGCCGTCATCCGCGCCTCGCCCGCCAGCCTCGCCGTCAGGGCGCCCTCCGCCGCCTCCACCGGCAGCTATGGCCACCTCAGTGCTGGTGAGGATTGGATTAAGTCTTTCGGTAAATTATAGCCTTTTTACTTCTATTGCTCAAGTGCATGTTCTATTTTGTAGCTTCTCTTTATATCTTATTTACATGTTAGTTTTAGTTGAGTAGTCTTTCTAACGCTGAAATCCTAATCTCTTCTTAGTATGCTATTACTGATTTAATTGATTACTAACTTGATAACTACTAGATAGTTGTATTGTCTGCTTCTAACTATTGTTTTCTAATCGAAGATGGACTGTCGTTAAAGCTATTGGTTCAATATCATCAGAGTGCATCTGTAGAAGTTGTTTACTAGTTTTTGTAATTGCGTCGTTTGTTGTAGGTGCGATATCACCAGCACTGTCGCTATCGCACGCGTCGCTGGCGCAGCAGCTGCTGGCGCGCGGCGGGGTGGTTGGTGGCGGCGGCGTGCTGGCGGGCGGCGTGCTGCTCGACCCCGCGCACCAGCAGGCGGCTGCTGCGGCAGCTCATCATGCAGCCCACGCGCATCTTGTAGCGGGGATACATAGGTAAGATACAATTACAGGTTAAGCGGCACAGTATTAGATTCTGTGATGTTGCATGAACGTTGATGATCAATATACCCGCTGCTCGTTTGTTTTATACTACAAAAATAATCTCTTTCGGTGTCATTATCATGTATATTAAACTTTGCCTTGTCGCCTCATTTTTCAGATCTCACATATCTTCGCCGACGCAGCTGCTACTTAGCGGCGCGGGGGGCGGCGCAGTGGATGTGCGCGGAGGCTTGGCGCTGGACGCCGCGCACATGCAGCCACACCAGCAGCCAGAGATCACCAGCGTTATGGAGGCTGACAGGTGAGACAATTTAGAAAGCATTAAGACGAACAAATTTTAAAGCGACTTTTTGGTCGCAGCTTCAAGATTGTTTACTTTTTTGTTTTACATATTCTGCAGAAACAAATGACTATAAACGGAAACAGATAATTGTCTCCAAACACTATTTATTTCTAAAATCTATATGTAAATTGGTAGATTCGCCATAACTCACAATCATTGTCTTCTATTTAACCAGCGCATCAACGGCGTTAAATCAAAGGAAGTCACCGCAGAGTGTGATGTCACACAGAGAGATGCACAGCAACAAGCCGCTGTCGGCCGCCGCGGAGAGCACCGTGCACGACGGACTCGACTCCAAGGACGAGCCCGGAGACTTCATTGAGACTAACTGCCACTGGGTGAGTGGCAATACGTCTTAATCTAACACCTAAACTTTATGATAGAATAAATGGATTGATTGTTACATTTAGGATTTGATTGATTCGATCTAACTTTTACTATCTGAATTTTTCAGGTGGATTGTAAACTGGAGTTCCCAACACAAGACGACCTGGTGAAGCATATAAACACGGACCACATCCACGCCAGCAAGAAGGCGTTCGTATGTCGCTGGGTGGGCTGCTCGCGGGACGAAAAGCCATTCAAGGCTCAGTATATGCTGGTCGTGCATATGCGGAGGCATACGGGAGAGAAACCTCACAAGTGTACCGTGAGTGATAATCTACGAAAATTATCTCCTCCAGCATCACTTTCTAGGACTTTTGATCTAGTACTAGTAGTTACAGATATTACGATGAAGATTAACAAATGACCTTTAAGGCTTCTTACATAAGATTTCATATATGTTTGCATTTTTGCTGTCTTTTGATTTCTGATTACTCAAATCTGATTAACAACTTTTTTACGTTGGAAAAAGGGCAAAAGCGGTGCGGATAAAGATATAGGTATTTAAATTTTTCTTACTACGCAGCTAATGTAAGATGTACTTCCAGTTCGAGGGCTGCTGCAAGGCGTACTCGCGGCTGGAGAACCTGAAGACGCACCTGCGGAGCCACACGGGGGAGAAGCCCTACACGTGCGAGTACCCCGGCTGCGCTAAGGCCTTCTCCAACGCCAGCGACCGCGCCAAGCACCAGAACAGGACCCACAGCAACGAGGTGTGACTCGCTGTCTATGAATTCATTGTTAATCTTTATGGAATCTCATAGAATGTAAACACACATTAAATGTGAATGTCACCAAGTCAAAAAAACTGTTACAACTTTTGATTTTTTCTTATTTTTAACAGAACCTATAGTTTCTTTCAAAGTGTAGCATTTCTTTTGTAATAAATTTACTTGTATTTATAATGTTTTAATGATGCGTTTCAGAAACCGTACGTGTGCAAAGCGCCGGGCTGCACCAAGAGGTACACGGACCCCTCGTCACTGCGCAAGCACGTGAAGACAGTGCACGGTGCTGAGTTCTATGCCAGTAAGAAACACAAAGGTAAATATCCACTTACATCACTGACGAATATTAATACGTATTAGGATCTGTATTTAATGGTCATTAAGGATAGGTTTTTGTGAATTTTCTTGTTCAACTTGATATTAATTTGCGGGTCCATAGATAACCTAAAGATGGAGTGTTACATACAATTCTGACGTCTAATTGGGACTTGATTTTAGAAATGCCATCGTGTATTAGAAGGCCTTTTTCATCTCACTTTTGTACTGCAGATATCTATAGTTTATTTATGACAATATGAACTACGGGACGGATAAATGATTCTAACTGCTACTCTACAGTTGGTGGTAAATCATTAAGGGTGACCCTAAGGTGCAATAATCGTCTCTCTTCACAGGCTGCAGTCGTGGCGACGACTCGGCGGAGTCCGGGGGCGGGGGCGCGGGCTCATCGCCGCGCTCGGAGGAGGGCGGCCCTCCCGTGGGGCGCGGACACGCCTCCTCCGCCTCCGTCAAGAGCGAGAGTCCTGCCTCGCCGCTGCCGCACAGCTTGCACACTCCTGCGCATCAGGTAAATACATATTGGAGTATGGAGTCATAGAGTTTTGCTAGATATGTTTACGAGCAAATTATTTATTGCGTAAGCGTTCACAAGAGGGCGGTAATTATTATTTTGTTTCTCTATTTTTCAGTTGTCAGCTCAATGCGGCGGAGAATTGGACTTCGGCGGCTCTGGGCTCGGCGGCTTTAGTGATGAGAATGGCGCTCCTTACTTTAGACTTGATGGAGATGTGAGTATTGTATGCATTATATGTTAATGCTAATGTTAACCAGGATTACTGGGGATCTCGATAAACGCGGAAGGGATATTGACGGAAACTAAATATGTGGGGTCGCAAGTTGAAGAAACATAGCAGTAATATGGAGTTTAAACAAGAAAAATATGGAAATCTCTCATTCATATGTCTTGTGATCAAATTGTACTATATTATTGTTTAAATGCAGGTTGAACAAGAAGTAGTGGGCGAGGTGGGGCAACTGCCGCTGATGCTGCGCGCCATGGTGGCTATCGGGTCCCCGCGCGCGCAGCACGCGCCGCGCTTCGGACACAAGATGGCGGCCGGCGCGCGCCTGCTGCCGCACCCGCACGACCTGCCCGCCGGTGAGACACACGGACATTTCAATATAATAATCTTCTATACATGTAATAAAATTAGTGTCTGTATGTAATATCGAAAGAAAAGTTCCAGATTTCGCAAAGATGATGTATAATTGCGTTGCTGATAACCAAAATCGCATTAAAAAATGTTTGTCTCCTTGTCTGTCTGTCCGCAAACCGCGTTTGTTCCGGATGATATTCGAAACGGCTAGGCCAAATTTGACGGGAATTCACAGGAGGGTATCTGATACACGCGGGAATGTTATAGACGACCTTCTTTTTAATTCCGACCTAACGAAGTTTGCGGGTGCCAAATTTTTACCCTAAATAGCTGAAGCAATATTTCTAGGTAATTTGATGTCTACTTTCAAATGTAATCGAGATACAAGATTTGTGAATAAATGAATAATTTATTTATTACATAATTGTTTATCAGGTATCCCAGGTCGTACGGAGCTGGGCAGCACTAACGTGGCCGTGGAGTTGAAGACAGGCCTCCCCAACACGAGGCGGGACTCCGGCATCTCGTCTGGCAGCAGTCTGTACAGCGCGAGGTATTGTGCTTAGCTTTATATCGTTCTATCTTTCGTTTGCGATTCTAATACATCTATGCCAAATTTCATCGAGATACGTTCAGCAGTTTAGGCTACAAACATTAACAAACATCCATTCATCCATTTAAACTTTCACGTTTATTTATTTGTGTAAGCAGGTCGTCAGATATATCTCGCAAGAGTAGCCAGGCGTCGGTGGTGTCTGGCGCGGTGGGCGCTATGGGCGCGGTGGGCGCGGGCGCGGCGCCGCGGCTGCTCGCACAACACAACGTCTACGACCAGCTGTCACCGGATAGTAGTCGAAGGTACACATATAGCCAATCCAAAGTCTTCCTTCAACAATGAGGATTCTTTGTCATAAAGACTGGCAAAAGGATTTATTAGGAAAACCAAATTTCACCTTTACTCGTAAAAAAACAGTTTAGAACGATGTCCGACTCAAAGGACCAAGTTTTTAATGTTGTTAAAATATTCAATTTTTATTGAATTAATTTTATAATGGTTTCAATATGTTTGGCAGATCTAGTCAAGTGTCGTGTGTGGGGTACGCGCCGCCGCCCTCCTCCGCGCTCGCCGCCGTGCAGGCCGTCAGGACCTCACAAGGGAATCAGGTCAGATATCGCTCAATTACGCCAAGTTTCTACAATTATAGAAATTATATCTACACTTTATAAATAGCCGAAAAACTTAAGTGAAATCATAATTATCTGACTAGAAAAATAATGTTCAGTGGGAAGATTGTAGTAATATAAATAAAACTACAGGAATAGCAACAGTAGATAAAATACTTGAACAACGAATGTAGAATTACTACAATAATAAACAGCATTTGACTTGACACGTAGGTAACAAATGTATTCTTCCGCCTGAAGTGCCAACTTAAATGGGTTCTTTACAACTGTGATATTTTTGCAGGCGGTCCTGTTGCGCGGGGTAACGTGCTCGGAGGTGCGCGCGGAGGAGCTGGCGCTGGAGCTGGAGGCGGAGGTGCAGGTGAAGCAGGAGGCGCGCCGGCTGTCGGAGCACTCCAACCTGAGCGATCAGCACGCCTACCAGCCGTACCCCTGCGCTGCTGATGAAGTTGTAAGTCAAACACCATCTAAGACGCCACTTGGCGCCTGACTGCGTGATACTAGCGTCTGTCTGTCGTCAGCAAGTCGCGTTGGTGAAAAGGAGTCTTAGAGAATCTATATAGATAACTAACTATAGAGTTACTAATATTATAAAGAGGAAAGATTTTTGTGTATATTGAAAAAACTCAAAAACTACTGGGCCAATTTCAAAACTCTTCTCAGTTCTTACACCATTAAAAAGCTACGTTACCAGTAAGCGACATAGGCTATATTTTTTTAATTTCACGCGGGCGAAGTCACAAGCAACAGCTAGTAACATATAAAACTGTGATTTTTATCACAGGGCGATGCCCCCTTCCAGTTCAAAACGGAGGACGAGCACGAGGCCGTCACGTACAAGGAGTCGCGCTCCAACTCCACCAACACGGTCGTCACCACCGCGCAGGTACACCATCCCAACCAGGAGGTCAACTTGGAACAGGTAACTTACATTTCATATATCATATTTGTTTTTTAGGACCTCCATTGTAACTTGTAACAGATCACAGAGACAAAAAGATCTTTGATTTATCTGATTAACTACAAAATCATTATAAGCAATTGATTAGATACAAAGGTACAATTAAATTTGTCTTCAGCATATCAAATTTTCTTTTGTTTTTCAGGTGGCGGAAGGTGAAATGGTGGAGAACAAGCTGGTGATACCAGACGAGATGATGCAATATCTTAACCAATCAATATTGGCCACCGACACGGTAACACCAGCTAAGACAGACCCCGCCGCCAGCGACCCCGACCCCAAGGATAAGGACCCACCGACCAAAGACAACGCCGGTGACAAGAACACGAACAATTCCAGTGACAAAATCAGTGATGTCGCCACCAGTGACGATTCCCTCCTCAAAAACTTAGGTGCCATAGGAAGTGATCTCAACATAAGTGATATTCCAGTTGATTTAAGATCTTTAGACGTTAGTATGTCTGGTAACAGCGGATCTCTTCTAGCTAAAACTCCGGAAGACAAAGGCACTCCACTCCAGGAGCAAGTCATACCTGAAGTCGTAACGGAGAAATGCGACCAGGATTTCTCCAAACCGCCGACCAGCAACACATCGAATAATCCATTACAATCTCTGCAAACAATGACTGCGAATCAAACGGAACAATCGAATAGGATGCGAATAAATAATCCTCTACCTCAGAAGACGGCAATGAGCCCGAAGACGATAGTAATGACCCCTCAGAATGTCCTCAGCCCCAGCCTAGCTCACAGCATGCTCAGTCCTCAGAGTCTGCCGCACAGTGCCATGAGTCCGCAAAGTGGAATGAGCCCACACAATCTGCAGAGCGGAATGAGTCCGCACATGCCTCACGTTATGAGTCCCCCCAGTGTGTACAACGTCATGAGTCCTCAAAGTGTCATGAGCGTCATGTCGCCGCAACACAACGCAATGAGCCCTCAGAGTATGCAAAGTCTCATGAGTCCACAGATGCCGAATCAAATGATGATGAGTCCACGGCATAATAATATAGGCAGTCCTATGTCTCAGAATATCGCCAGCCCCATGATGAATATAGCGAGTCCGATGAGCCACGGTATGGCCAGCCCCATGCACCCCGGCCTGCAGAGCCCGCTCACCAGCCCCATGGTGCAGAATATGTCAAACATGACGATGAATGGCACACCAGTACCGAACCAGGCGCAAAACGTTATGATAAATATGAATCAAATCAACCAAAATCAAATGACTGCAACTCCCTACGTGAACAATCGACAGACTTGCAACGCTAAGATTCCAAATAAAAATTATTCCAACGTTCCTCCTAACCAATACCAAAATCAAAACTACGGGCCGGCACCTCCTTATCCAGTACAGGTACAAAATCTAAACATGCGAAGTCAACAAAACATGCAACAGTATCAAATGATGCAATACAACCAGAACCAAATGCCGAGACAGGGACCGATAGTGCAGAATCAACCCAACATGGTGTACAACAATCAAATGATGAACTACCAATCCGTTAACTACCACAATCAAATGCAAACCTCACGATCCTCGGCGATGAGCACCGACAACAGCGCAAACATGAGAACCATGAACAGCTACTGCGACCAACTAAATCAAATACCACCTCAAAATCCTTACAACCAGAACATGCAGTATCCGCAACCACCTCCATACAATTCTGTTGTGAACGCGGCCAACGTGATGGGACCTCCTCCACCCAAAAACAATCACCAGTACAATCAAGCGATGATGAACAACAACCAATACTATAATCATCAACGACCTTACAACCAATGGGATTATCCGGGGAATCAGTTCAACAAGCACAACATGCAAAAATCGGTACAGAATTCGGTGAACATGTCTACGGGGAGTCAAAAACCGGTGAACGGTACTCGAGTATCAGTGAACTGCAACCAGATGAAGAGTGACCAGCAGACGGATTGCAGTATGAACAGCGTCCGCAGTCAGAACCAAACGAGTGAGGTACAAGTATGGGACATATCGCAATCACAGATCGAAGCTTCGAACGGCAGAAAGAAGAATCAGAACACGATGCGTCAAGACACGTACCAACGTACATTAGAGTACGTGGAGAGTTGCGAGAACTGGAAGAGTTCGGAGATGGTGTCGAGCAGCACACACCCCCTGCAGGCGGACAATATGGTTGTAAACGACCTACAGACCTCGCTATCATCATTTTATGAAGAAAATCAATATTTACAAATGATACAGTAAAACTATTTTGGACTGAACCTAATAAACACTGAAGTGATAAACGATCAAATTTTTATACATACTAAAATAGTACAACATTTTTTTAAACATTTTGTCCGTTCTACGTAAAGTCTAAACATAATGTATTTAAAAGTTTAGTATAAAATAGTTTGTATCAAGTTGCTCTACAGACTGACTAATTATAAAATTCTAAATTTAGTTCGATTTAAGATTTTTCAAAGTACATTAATTTTGGAATAAAATAAAAGACAAAACTCTTCAATTTCTGTAAATAATCTTAACTCTTATAGATCGTCTTCCATCGTTAATTAAGTACAATTATTTAAGCTTGTTAAAATTAATTATTATAAATATTAATTTGTACAGTTAAGACATTTAATGTAACGATACAAAGGTTGACAGTGCCTTAACTATGAACTTAAATAGAAGTGCCTTTTCATGACGATTTTATCGACTTGTAGTTATTTAATTCATAATGATCGTAGAAAGAAGTAAGTAGTTTTAATATATAATACAGAAGAAAGCTGATAGGATGGATTAAGCCGATCGGCCAAATGAGATTTTTTCCTATTGGGCCATTGTATTTATGGATTCGATCGGCCCAATGGGAAATATCCGACCGATACATTAAAAATATGTTCATCTTCGTTTTTTGAATAGAATTGGAAATTGGCTCTTATATGCACAAAATAAAAATTAAATCTTTTAATGGCCAATTTACATTATTCCAGTCCAGCGAGCGAATCCTCTAGAATATAACTGGAAAAACAAAACAACAATTTCAATGTAAAGTATTACATGATTGCAGTTGTAATTCAGCTGGATCCGCTGGACTGGAATAACTCCAATGTCATTTAGGATTTACGATTCCTTTTTGACAATGTTTTCTGTGTTAGCGAGCTAGCAATACGGAATTTCCTAATGGTGCTTCAGAAGTGAATCAACTGCAGTGAACACATGCAAGGTAAAACTTAACTAACTATGAGTTTTGACTGTCTTTACACATGTTTGAAAACATACAAAAATATATAGAAATATGTTTTCTATCGGGTGTAATGTCAGTAACCTTATATTTAGATTTTCTATAGAAATATTGTACAAATATACACTGTTTTTTAGAATTTTTACAGGATTGTTAAATGTAATTTTCCTAGTGTTAGTTATTATTTGTAATCTTTTATTTTAGCTTGTTAATTAATGCAATATTAATTCCGATACGTTTCTATAACGTGGAATCTCTTAGTTTAATTTTTATGAGATTACTAGATGATAAGGTTTTGTTATATTTTATTATTTAAATGAAGATAAATGACACGCACAAAATAGCGCTGTAACAGAACAAACTACTATTTTGTAATAAATTATTGTTTTTTTTTAATATTGTAAAAATGCATTTGTAAACCTGTGAACGATATTTTTAATGAATTTATTGAATAAAAGTCCTTATCACGAAACTTTTAATTTTATTCTTAACCAGCTTTCTGCGTCCGCGTGGAATAAAAAAAAAGTAAGTAGCCTATGTGCTCCAAACTATCCTCTACATCTATGGCAAATTTCATCGACATCCGTTCTGTAGTTTAGGCTACAAACTCTAACAAACATCCATCCATCCAGCTAAACTTTCGCATTTATAATATTAGTGTGATTTGAGTTTTTACAATTTCAAACTTTACTAAGGTTTCTATTGCCAAAATACATGTAAAGGAAAGTTGTTATTTCTAGGTTACAACAAGAAAGTATTAACTAATGTGGAGCTACAAAGATAAAGACCGAAAAAAACATCTAGGGACTGTCTGAAACAGGATATTCTTAACCCTTAACTCAACTGAGTTGTAGCAAAAAAACTGTTTTTTTAGTAATCATATTTTTGGATACGAAATGTGAATTTGATGATATGAAAGAAATAGATTTTTTAAAATTAGTTGTTAGTCACACTGGACACTACCGATTAAGATATACCGGCTGATAGTGGTGTATGGAAGAGCAGCACATTCTGAGCCGATTGTCTGTAGGGACACATGGGTAGGCTCATGATGTTGAGTAATCGAATAAAACTCAAGTAATTTTAGTAAACTTTATTTATTCTACATTTCTTTTCAATTTAATTAACATTAGGTACAATTTAAAAACAATATCCAATATTCCAGTGTATTCAAGAACGTTCTCTTAGCGATCATTCTTAAAAATCTGGAAAATAAAA
>LD688951.1:1729003-1746512 GCA_003118335.3 Papilio memnon | reverse complement strand
GCTGACATCTTAGGCAACAAAGAAGTGTGTGTTTACGCTTTATTATATTAGTATAGATATAGATAGATAGGTGACTGTTTTGCATACACAGAAACGTATGAATTGGTTTATGATAAAATCGATATACGCCAAATAATGATCTAAGTATTTATAGTTGCATGTTGCATGAATCATACGCCAGGCATTACCGAGGTTACATTAGCTTATGCTACGAATATGTAACACGAATGTACATCATAACAATCAGCGTCAGAATACGCAATAACATAATCGTTTGGCAAATAAAGCTCCGACAATCACATTGATTTTAAAAGAGCTTTTGGATATGTATTTGTTAAAAAGTTTGTTAAATTGTAAAAGTCTCCCAATTTAATTGGAAATTGGAAAAAAGTAATTCAAAATAGATTACACAAACAAGTCTATAGTCGAATTCAATGGAGTAGAAATGTCCAAATATTAATTTCTGTTTTTGTTAATATACTATACTAGCTGTTCCCGTGCGGCTTCATCCGCATGAAATTATAAGAACTTTATTTTATTGTTTGCATTTTTCAAATTCTCAATTGCAAATGTTAAAATTACCGTTACCATAATAACCTTGCTTCCATAATATTGGCAGCTTGTAGTTTATGGTCCCCACATAAAGGTTTTTTTTTCAATTTATTTACCCCCTAAGTTTGATAGCGTGAAAATATATAGCCTAAAGCGTGACGTAAGTGTAGGGCTTTTTATTAAAGAAAGAGTTATTCGAAAATATGCTGTAATTGCTGACATTCTACGCCACAAAGTAGTGTATGTTTACGTTTTATTATATTAGTATAGATTCCATTCTAAACAATTTAACGTTTAGAATTCTGCAAGAACAGACTCGTCTGTATTATCAATTTAAACACTGAAAGTTTTTTATTTTAATAAACTGGTTTATATTTTTGCAACGTTCTATTTTTAACGGTGAGTTTCTACTGTACAAAAACATATTATTTCAAATTTTGCAGTCCAAATGAAAGGGATGTATTTTTGCTCGAGTAACTCGTCAGTAGAATCACGCTAATATCTAGCCCAGATGTGAGCGACAAATGATCTATAGAAGCCAAAATACACTCGTTACGCATTAACTAATGATTCGTTGTTTATCTCTGGTATATATTTAGAGTTGGCTGTTTTCTTATAATTTCTTTCAGTGTTAATAGTGTGCCGTGTTAGCTATTATTAGTGTAAGAAATAACTCAAGAAACAGTCAAAACTCTGGGATAAATGATATTTAAATAGCTATTTTCTGAAGAAATAAACTGGATAGGGTTAAATCGAACCGAAATATTTTAAATGTATTTATTTATGTTTTAAAAAGCTAAAGCATTGACGAACGATAGACCGAATTGAAGGGCCAAAAACCTAATAACGTAAGATTATAGACAGAGAGACGATGTGTAAAAATGTATAAAGCCATAAGTCTCAAAACGTATGAAATTGTGTGTAGATTGACCTTATGAATCCTATATTGCATCATACAGCACGTGCACCAAACATTTGCCAAATCACGAGATGCTTTACCAATTGCTCATTACCGAACGTAACCGATGCCGATCTGATTTCGATACGAATTAACGAAACACGTGATCAATAGTCTAAGATACTTGCCAGTTGATTTTTCTCAGTATATCCGACTGGTGATTAATTCTTCTTTGAAATTACACGAGAACAATCATATGAAAATTGGCGTTTCATCGTTCAACATTTTCTTTTATACAGTTTCGAATATTCAAGAGTAAATAATATTTCAAACCCAATTTCATAACCTTGCATAGAAGACTAAACTTCTAAGCTTCAATTCTTAAGAAAGAATGGCTGAAAAAACTCGTTTTCGCCCACCACCCACCCCTAAGGGTGGAAAAGGACGAGGGGTAAACTATGCATAACGTAAATTGACTATGCATAACGTAAACTTACGGTTTATTTCCACTGACGCGTTTAGTCAGCGTTCCATACAGAACGGCACAATCTACCCTTATACTATACATGCATCGGAGATGGAGGATAATCTTACCTTACTTACTCGATGGGCTGGGCTACTTACACGCGACTCTTTATCGCACGCACTCCACTCAGCAGGCCCGCGCCCGACTGAACCGGAGAGGGATTCATATCTACCCTCCTTTGTGGGCGAATAAAAATGCCCCTGTTTACCCACAATAACCCACGCCGTGAAATTAAAACTATATAATATGTTCGCCACCGAATGTGGCTAACTCGTATGATCTGTACGACTGTTATTCTGATTAATCGTTAACTTGGCCGTCCAGGTGCCAAGCTTCGTTCCAGATCTCACACGCCACGAAAACTATATTGCTCACTTTTTTGATTTATTTGCACCAAAATTAGCTACAATTAGTATTCGTGAAGGGACTAGCGCATACTGCACTGACTTTAACACTTCATTAATGGTTTCTTAATCATATATAATATGTATGTAGGTTTAACAATGGCGTCATTTGTAAACTTAAATTTGCCGCGTCATTTTCTCACCATTTCGCAGTTTGTTAGTAGGTATATTTTTGTTCTTCTAACCTTTGACAAGCTGATGCTCTTATCTTTAAAAAATGATGAGCAATGATTTTGTAGCTACTACCAGCTGTTGATGCTTATTCTATGACAATTCATAACTATACAAATGTTAGGCACTTGTTGGTCAATCAAGAAATGTCGACACTACTGTTTACAAGATATCTTCAATCGATAACACTCGTTTCCTATTCGAGATAGTTCATCAGTAGGGAGGGTTGTAGGTTAGTTCTATTGAAATGTAGTTAGATCACCAGCTATCTTGGAGGGAAAACACCTCTGCAACGGGCACGTCACAGGTGACGGACGGGGCGAGTTATCCAACGGACGGGTGCAGCGGCCCACGCGCATTCCGGCTCGCCCCGGCCCCGTCGCCCGCCGCGCCCGCCTCGGCCATCAGCCAACATTTTCATAGTTTAGTTACGACTCCGACAACGACCCGACGCGTCCCACCGCCGGCGAAACCATCCCGATTTCTCGACGAATCCAGTTTCTAACAACCTTCGTCAAGTTCTCGATCGATCGTTCGATTTGTACTATTGTGTGATTGTGTTCATCTCAAGTGCTTTGTGTATCTATATTTGGATTACTTTCATCTTGATTTAATTGGTATGTCTTTTTTATTTCTTTATTTCATTCTATTTCAACATCTTAAAAATTATTGGTTTTGTAAGGATCAAATCCAATTTCAGTTTAAATAACAAATATATTGAGTTGAATACGTTAAGTTTTGTTAGGTAATCGATGAAAGTTGCGGAATATTATTAAAAGAAAAGCTCAACGTCGGTTTGCCCAACTCCGAGGCCTTCAGCAGTTACAGAAATAGATCGAGACGTTTCGTTTATACTTGTGAAAATTTTAACATGCCCACAACTACACTTCACCTTGTCCAAGTAGATGGCGCTGACCGTGTGAGTCACACGCTAGTGTACCAAAGCTCTTGAGCCAAGGAGCTCCAGACAAATGATACTTCGGGATATATGTCTGTTCACATATGATTGATGATGTTCGGATATTTAAATATGTTGATTCGATAAATTTTATAGGTAACATACACAACTATGTTTTTTGTTAACTTGTCCTTCGGATTATTAAGTGACAGTTAAACTTTTGTTTTTAATAATATTTCAGTTGTTTTATTATAGACAGCTAATGCTTTTACTGTTTAGAACTCTTTAAGAACCATGTGTTATCGGTTTTGATAAATGTTATATCATTAACTAATCATGTTATGTTTTGATTGATAACTTATAGAAGACTTAGGGGTTGTCCCACAATTCTTGTAAATTGTCGATAACAATCCAACGTATAAAATATGTGATGGAAGTATCTTATTTTGGTACTTTATCTGACAGTCACTTTTAAGGTATCTGAGCCTCTATCAGCCAGTGGTGGGACAGGCACTTATAATTGATATTGAAGATAACATAGATCAAATCCCCAATCAAAACATTTAATTTTGCATTTACTACTTTTAAGATGTTCTTGGATAGTTTGATAGAATTACAGAAAAAAACTTTTCTTCTCAAAAATGACCTTGATTCCCTCCATCTATTGTCATTAATAAGGAAATAGATGTGACAAACCTCTTCGGCATATTGACTTCTTCTAACCTCTTAAATTTTAATTTTGTTTTATATAGTAATCTTGTCTATACCAATATAATAAAGCGTAAACACACACTTCTTAGTTGCCTAGATGGCAGCAATTACAGCATATTATTGAATAATTTTTTTTTTAATAAAAAGCCTACACTTACGTCACGCTTTAGACTATATATTTTCACGCCATTAACTTTTTGACATTTGCAATTGATAATTTGACAAATGTAGGTAAACAATGAAATAAAGTTTTTATAATTTCACGCGGATGAAGCCGCACGGGAATAGCTAGTCTTTAAATAAGACGGAATGATTTTGTTTTTTTTTTTATTTCTATTTCTAATGGCTACTAATACTACAAATACAAATAATACAAATACAAATATTTATTGGTATTTATTAAGTTATCATTATCCACTTTAGTGGCCAATTTATAAAGAGATAATCAATTTCAAAGAATTTATTCGGGTTATTTTTAATTCCATAAAATTTCTTTTTCTTTTACGGAATTCTAACAAGACTTTGAGATTTTTCATTTCAGAGAAATAAATTTCAATTGACATAGTTAAAATAACGAAAATAATATTATATAATTATCTTGTTTTAAGCTTATTATGACTTTCATTTATTTACTCTTTACTGTAAAATCTTGTAGTTTGTTTTTAAAAAATAAAGCCTATTTTCTTTAGAATGGTTCATCCATTCGAAAGAAAATAGGCTTTATTTCTTAAACTTAGTGTATCAAATCAATTTTTTTTTTTGCAAAAAACACTGTACTCGACTTGCTAGATATAAATATATTATAGCAATCTAGATGATACTATCAAACGTTGTTAATAAATCGTCCTTCATCTATCCTTCTTGTATTAATCTCAGATTTCCGAAATATTTGAAAAAATTACATCTTATTATCTCTAGCAAGATAAGACTAAGTATTATATAGAATAGACAAGTATTTATGATTACCAACTTATACAAAGTAAACGGCCCAAGATCTTGAAGACACTCAAATATCATCAAATCCCCAAGATCATGACACATTACATTTAGTTTGTGTCATCGTTCATGTATGTAAGTTCCCATCCTACCCTAAAAGTTAGAAGTGAGTAAGCCATAGTCAACTACGCTGGAGTTACGCTTAGTGCGGATTAACTTAGCAGATATATTTGAATTTCTTTGCCTATAGACTTGTGTCTTGTTTTGTTTAAATTACAAAATAAAATATCTTCAGTAAGTCAAGTAAAGGAAATTAAGTGGTGATTTTTGTGCAATGATTTTTACAAACAAAGACAAGTCTCCCAGTCAACGTTTATTATTTAGGATTTAACTTTAATATTTTAGAACGCTTTTGTTTTGGCCAACGTCCAGCTACGTCCAGTGAAATGTTTTAGTTGTTTACGAAATTACTTTACGTATGCGGTCGGCGAAATGTTCTTTAGTAATCCAGATCAATTCGTAAAACTTGTGTGAAATGAACAGCATGGATTCGGCCAATATTTGAAGATACATGAAATAAAAAATTGTTAAATCCATCTATCTATACTTTTCTATACTATCTATATTTCTATACTAATATAATAAAGCGTAAACACACACTTCTTTGTTACCTAAGATGTCAGAAATCACAGCATATTTTTGAATAATTATTTTTTTAATAAAAAACTCTACACTTACGTCACGCTTTAGGCTATGTATTTTCACGCCATTAAACTTACGGGGTAAATATTTTGGATAAAAAACCTAATGTGGGAAAGAGATTATAAGCTGCTGCCAACATCAAGGAAACAAAATTGAGAATTTGACAAATGTAAACAATAAAATAAAGTTTTATATAATATGATGCGGATAAAGACACACGGGAACAACTAGTATTATTATAATTTTGTAAGACCGGCATTTACATACTTAATGTGAACTTTAACGGAAATATTACACTTTTTTTAAACATTAGTTAAAAATATTGCCAGGTGTAAAATTTTCAACTTTGCAGAAAAGTTATGATGTTTTTTCTCTAATAAAAAATGAAACGGACTATTGACTCTATAGTTATTGTGACATTCCTTGTCGAAGTATAAATTACATTCAAAAATGTTTAGTAACATAACAATCGTTTAATGAAATGTAATAAAATATAATATAATATAAATAAATAAAGTATAATAAATATTGAGAAATAATTGATATTTATGATTTATTACTTTTGTTTATATTCTAAAGCAGAATATAAATAAAAATATGGTAAAAACGAATTATAATATAAAACGATACGACTACATAGTACTTAGTTTTGTGTGTAGCAATAAATTCAATATTAAAATTGTTAAACAATATCTATGACAGTTGGACAGTGATGCGAATAAAGGTGCTTCTAGGCCTCCGCAGTTTTAATACATAGACCCAAAAATTATACAGTCCACCATCCGAACACTAAGTATCATTTTGTAAATATCTCAGTAAAAACGCGTTAACATCAACACTCATGAATGAAAATTTTAACAGTGGTAGAGCCCGCTTTAACATCTTAGCAGGAATGGGTCGGCTCGCCCGGCGCAATACCACGACCACACAGAAGACAGGCGTGAAGTGGGAGCAATTCCGCGTTTCGACTGATGAGTGTGGTGCCGGAGGCCCAACTTTAGTCCCTTTCCCGTTCCACCGTTTTCTTATAAGGAAACGACTGGATGGGAAAGTGGATTTGACGGTGGAGGAGACGCATAGGAAGGGGATTATACTCTTTATGTGGGTCTCCTCCTCCGTCGATTTAAGGTAGGCAACGCATCTGCAATTGTGGAAGTCTATGGGCAGCGGTCGCTTCGCCATTTCGGCGTATTCAGGTGGCCGCTGCTCGTTTGCCACCGTATTGTATAAAAAAAAATGAAATCTGCCGCTGATACTACCGCAAATACTTTAACTATACAGGACAATTATTATATTATAATAATATGAAAAACAACCCTCAGTAAGAGAGGTGTTGCCACTATACTTGTCAGAAACACAAATATCACATCGCTACCAAATGTGTTACGTTTTTATCCACTTACTGACCAAATGCTTGAAGATTAACATGGAAATACCGTGGTATTGATAATATTTTCAAATAATTGTGCTGAAGGAAAATATCGTTACATACCTTCATCTCTTACTATGTATTTTGTAAACGAAAATCTCCGTTTAAGTAATAAAATCTTAGCGCTTTTCAGTCTTTAGAACCAGTAATTAGTTTTCTCAGTGTAAATCAGTCAGTGCCTTTTATATACCTACATTTGTAATGAGTAATATAACACCTATTGAAATTATTTTGCTTTTCGCCACAATCGGAGATAGCATAGTGCTTTCCTTTACAACATTGGGAACCCTAGATAAACCATCCACTGACGTTAAAAGGTACAGAATAGATTTTATATTTTTTATTACTTTCCTAACCTAGGAGAGTATTATTTCTGTCGTAAATAAAATATGTATTGACAAGTATTTGGTCCTATTTATGAAGTTGAACTCTTAAGGTATTAAACGATTATTTAAAGTAGTAATATTACCTGGTAATAGATTTCATTTTGCCTCAGAATCAGTATCACGATGACGTCACAAATGCAGATAGAGTAAATCGTGTTTTGTTTCTAACAATGACGTAATTGTTACCAGGTGTGGGAGTTCGTGAGGTACAAGGAGGCTGTTGTTCCCGGCAGTAATGACCCACAGTTAGCACGATGGGGGTGTCTGACGATTTAGCCCCGAGCTTCACACAGAAGCCGCAGCTGCGCCAGGAAGATGACGGCAACAAGCTCATCTTCGAGTGCCAGCTCCTGGCCTCCCCAAAGCCGGAGATCAGCTGGTACCGCAGCGATGAACTCCTCAAGGAAGACAACAGAACTGCTTTTAAGTGAGTACTAATTAGCATCTATCATCTATTTATTGTTGCCTAAGAGTCCAAACACCTTTAACTAATCCATCACACAACTGTTTAGTAGCGCTTTGGTTGTGCGATAGTTTAGTCAGAGGTGTGTGCAATCTCTAAGACTTGGGTAGTAAGAGTAAATACTGTAACATGGTCAATGATACGGCCAAGTTTAGCCTTCAAATTCTATTAAAATTTTGATGTCAGTCGGATTTTAAGCGGCATTTACGAAGTATTTAAGATTAGTTTCAGTAATCGGCCGAATGTTTTTCAATTCCATTGTAACTAAACTTTGACAAACGTGACATCATTCCATTCGTTATAATAACCTATATGTAGAAATGTTTTGAGTATTTAGTAAAAAATAAGACAATCAACAATGAATTATTGCATTAGAATTTGAGAGGAACAACGATGTTGCTAGTCACTCAAGACTATAATTTACGTTTTATTTATGACAACTATTTAATACATTACTTGGCAAACGAACCTGTATTATTTCTTTGATAAACACTACTATATAACGTTCAAATTTATGTGTATGGACATTAAGGATGACGGTAATGTAAATCTCAAGAAATCTGGAGTTGTTTTCTGGAGAGGTTGATGAAGTCATTGACCTACGTTGAAATATAAATTGTCTTAATACATTCATAGATAAAAAATAATCTTCATGCTATCGAACTCAAGATCACATCATGGGTAGTTCGTAACTTTGATTATTGAGCTGTTTGCTTTTTTCTCGCTCAATTTCATACTAAGAAGCTTAGTTGTAAACATTGTCAACTGATTACTAAGATAAATTACTAACGTTCCCATTAAGATAATAAGCAAAGGTTCAATTGTATAGCATAATCCTTCATTACTTAAACACTGAATTCTATCATATGTGTAATTATATTCCGTATGTGTAGAATCCAAAGTATCGCGAACAACAAGTTCCTGGTGGTGCTGGAGCTTGACGACGTGATCGAGACGGACGCGGGGCTGTACAAGGTCAAAGCTAAGAACAAGATGGGCGAGGTGGCCGCCTCCATCAATCTTAACTTTAGCCGTAAGTTATGTCATTATTATCTACAAATATGTAAGGAGGTATATTATTTTATTTAGCACTGTGCTGAAACAATGGCTTCGGGATCCGTGGCACTTAACTTTTTACTACACATGAACCCGAATGAGGAAAGATCATTTTTTTTTAATTTACAGTGTCATAATGATCATTGGTTCTTGATATCTCTCTTTAGTATTACTTTAACTGCGGGTCATTTTTGCAAATAATACTTGGTTTGTTATGTTCGAACATAAATAGATAGATTAAAATTTATTGAATAGGAAACTTGGTTTATCGCTGTAGCGAACTACACAATTAGCCAATGTTAAAGTCATTAGTGCTCGACAAACTGTATCAAACATTTGTTAGAATGTTAGTCCGTAATCCAATACTAATGCCAATAAAAATGCCTTCGCAAATAACGGCATTAGTCATAGTCGAAAATAAGTGACGACAAAAAATGACTACCGAGCAGTAACCCACGCTTTTCGCTACGAGCCAAGACGAGAACTTTGGCAGAATGCTGGCTGTTGGTAAGGAGTGCTTCTTAATATTCTACGATGACTATAAGCCGTTGAAAGCTATGACGTTAACAAATGACGAATGATCGACCAAAAAAAAACATTTACATAAAAGACTGTTTGAAAATTTGATAAACAAAAGAAATAACTCGTACGAAAAAATAAATTTAGCAAGAGTTTATGGAATTTAAAAAACAATATGTCTTTCATTCTAGTAATATAAATATATAGTTTTATAAAGGAGAAAGGTTACATTGACTAGACGAGCAAAATGAAGTTAAAATAATATAGCAGCTCGAAATGTAGGCATAAATAATATAAATTTTCAACAATATAGACCACCACCATATGTGCACTGTAAATCAGGTGGTCCTGTGTCTGATAATAATAATAATAAAAAAATATTATTTATTGTAAACTCAGTTATTGCAGTATGAATATCGCCGTGGCTCCTTAATTAGGAAAACCTGTGTTAAAGAAGCCTTCCCTTTCAGGTACATCTTCCAGATAAATATGTAGTAATAGCCATTTATAGAATGATTATTATTCGGCTTATTATCTAGAAAAAACTGTATAAATCTGTAAGATCTAGAATAAAACCAACACCTGGGATGTATTCTGAGAACCAACATCAAGATAACATTTTACATCTGTTTGATGTTATTCAAATTTATAAACATTCGACTTCATCCGCTAAAATTGTACCGTGCGATTGTATCTAGGCACTTCCAATTACTTTTATCGTAAATCAAGTTTGTATTGACCGATACTTTTTTATATTCCAGCCGCTGACGAGGAGAAACAGAAGTGAGTAAAATATATTTAACTGTTTTATAACTGTAATAAAACTGACTGGCGTCGGTATATAGACCAAGCGTTTCACCTGATACTAAATGTTATAACCACACAAATACGTCACATCACATTTTTAAAAAGAAATTTAAAAAGTTTAATAGACCATATAATAGACAGCAACTGCAGTAAAACAGTATGCCTTGGAAAGTTCATTATATCTTCAGCTGCGTATCTATCCAATATTTAAAGGCATAAAATCGATTAATCCTTACCTGGTTGTTTGATCAGACAAGTGGACGGCAAAGCACCGACATTCGCGCGCAAGCCGGCCATAAGGCAGGAGGACGACGGCAAGCGACTCATCTTCGAGTGCCGCATCGAGGCGACGCCCGTGCCCAGTGTAGTCTGGTTCCACAACACGACTGAAGTAAAACCTGGATCCAGACATAAAGTAAGCAACATTGAGATTGATTACCATACTAGTGCTTAGGAAAGACTTTAGCAAAAAAAGAAATATTTGAATAACATTTACTGGATCAGTTTTTAAAAAATCAGTACATTTTTCAATAAAGTTACTAATTCTCTGAAAAATCTTTATATTAACAGAATAAAACGTGCTAATTTGAAAGTAACCCTAATAGAGTTTAGAAGTAGTTTTCATAACCTAAATGTAAATCAAGATGAGAATTTTAAAGTAATAAGAGATGGCCTTGACCTCGATCCGTTTGGCTGTAAACATAGACAGGTGTACACATACAAGACATTCGATGACCTACATCTGTTAAATATTATTTTATACTATACTAAAAAAACCTATCGGAATTCATAGAATTAAATAGAAGTGAGTAGTAAATATTTAAATTGAATTTCTACGTTCCATCAGAGTTTGTGGGCTTTCAAAACTATCAAGAGCTTTTCTCAACCCGAACGGTATAACGTATGCATGAATAATTACACAATGATTTTCTGGTTTGTTCAACAGTTAACAGTAAGCAAAGACGGCAAGTCGTACTACGCGTCGTTGGAGATCAACAACGTGACAGTAGAGGACGCAGGCAAATACCGGGTGACAGCCAAGAACGAGCTCGGAGAGAGCAATGCAACAATCAGCTTGAACTTCGACAGTAAGATTATATTTATTACTAATTATTAATTTAATTTAACACATTTCTATAATGAGCAACATAAAAACCAAACGACATGAACCAAAACAAAAATATTATTTAAAAATGCAAACTACATAACAATTTTTTTAATTAACTTTCAAATTAGTTTACAATTGAACATAAAAAGTATTACTTTTATTTCATATTAAAGAAAAAAGAAATTGTCTATTGTTGAAGTGATTAGAAAGTTGACGCATAATGCTCATTAGTAGTGGATATTTAAAATGCTCATATTTAACTTAATTATATGTGTGAACCTAATCCACTAGTCATAAAACATTGTTAGTTCCATTTTTCACGTAGAATTTGCAGCTAAGCTTATACGATCATCAAACTAATACATTGTGTTAAATACTCCACATGTTACACGACACCAGCTTATATGTACGGTAACAGTCGATCAAAGTGGTCACAGTTTAAGATGTTTTCTTACATATGACGAATGCAACACAATTTTCTACACTTTACATGTTTTAAATTCATTTTATTTACCACGTCATTTTGCTTCTCATCTACATTTACATCCGCATGCCATTGAATACTCCATTTTACATCATAACGCATTCATAAACTACTTTCTAAATCCAATGCTTTGATATTTTATAAATGTCCTTTTTGAACAGTATCTGTTAATTTTCGCTTGAGCACTTGCACCGTTTATTTAATGTAATTGCAATGCAACTGATATGCGTACTGTTTGTGAGATTATACAGTAGAATTAAAAATATAAAATTTAATCCAAATATGATATTTATTTATTTTATTATAATAATAATCTCTTAGTATCCACAATTAACTTTATAATATTCCGTACCTGGCTGCGTAATATAATTAATAAGTACACGTATCAAAGAAAACATCTTAAATGAGACATAACAAACGATGAGAATGAGAAAGCTGCAAATTTTAGTGAAAATGGACTATTTTTAAAAGCTAATTATGAAATTGACACATTAGGCGACGAAGCCCCCGTGCCTGAAGACTCAATCAAACCTACTTTTACGGAGAGGCCCGTCATCAGGCAATCGGAGGATGGTACCAAAATCACTTTCGAATGTCGATGCGTTGGCAAACCGAAACCAACCGTCACATGGTAAGAGTAAAGATGATGTATGTCGAGAAAGTTGTATGTACCTGATGTAAACTATGAAATAATAAACAAACATTTAATGTACACAACAGGTACCATGGTAAAAAGATAGTAAAAGAAAGTAATAGATACAAAATAACGCTCGAAGAGGATCAAACTTTATATTACATGGCGCGACTAGAAATAATAGGCGTGGAAAATGCTGATAAGGGAGAGTATAGAGCTGTAGCAAAAAACAAATACGGAGAAGGCGTAGCAAAAATCAATTTGAATTTTGAAGGTGGAGATAAACCAAAGTAAGCTCTTAAATAATCTATCATTTAATAAAGAGCTTCAGTAGGGATTTTAATAAATCTTTTATTTTTCAAACAGAATTCCTGCTGGTAAAGCACCAAGGTTTCCTAAAAAGCCAACTATTAGACAAGATGGTGACTTACTTATAATGGAGTGTATACTTGAAGCACATCCAATGCCAGATATCACATGGTTCCATGGAGATACAGAAATTAAAGATGGTCCTAAAATGAAAATGTCTAGGAAAGCAACTGGAAAAGATACTTTTAATTTAACTTTAGAAATCCTAAATCCGACTAGGGAAGATGGCGGAAATTATAGATGTAACGCCTTTAACGTATTTGGTGAAAGCAATGCCAATATTGCTCTCAACTTTCAAGGTAAAATTACAAAACGAAAACCGAATTTAAATAAAAATGTAAATACGTACGCATACAGGAGCATGCATGTGGGCCTTTGTGCTTGTTTTGCAGCATGATTGTTCTTAATACATTGTGTAATGTGTTAAATGTTAAATGATTTAATTGTTTATAGGTGGGGATGATGAAAATGGTTTTGCTCCATCATTCATCGAGAAACCAAGAATTATACCAAACGAGGATGGTACGTTAATAACAATGAGGTGTGTCTGCAAAGCAAAGCCGGCGGCAGAAGTAACATGGTACAGAGGCACAACGGTTATCAAGGCTAGCAGTAAAATTCAACTTAAGTCGACCGTAATTAGCGAAGACGTTTATGAACTAGTATTGCTCTTATCAAACCCTACTGCAGCGGATGGTGGCGCTTACCGCTGTCATGTAAGAAATGAATTTGGCGAGAGCAATGCTAATCTAAACTTAAATATTGAGGCTGAACCAGAACCTGAAGGTGAAGGGCCGTCATTTGTTGAAAAGCCCACTATTCAGTCCAAAGACAACGGTAAATTGGTTATTATGGGTTGTAAAGTTAAAGCTAGCCCAAGACCGACAATTGTGTGGTATCACGAGGGTAGAGAAATAAGGGACTCGTCGAAAATTAAAACCAGGGTCGAAGTCAAAGAAGATATTTATACAATTATTTTGGAACTCATTGACCCTGGTATTGATGACTCCGGATTGTATAAATGCAACATCAAAAATGAACTTGGAGAGCTCAATGCCAATCTTACGCTCAATATTGAAAGTAAGTGCATACTAAATATGAGCCATAATTTAATATTTTTATTTTACAAAGTTATTGTTCAGGGACTCATGGCATTTCGTTTTTATTCTAGTCATTCCAGTTATCAAAGAGAGACCAAAGATCATTAAAATAGTTAAGAAGAAGACTGTGATCGTTGAATGTAAAGTATTAAGTAAATTTGCACCTTCTTGTACGTGGTTTAAGGAAGCAAGTGCAGTCAAAGAGGATTCCAGGCACACCGTATTGATCGAACCATTGAGAGAAGTACGATTTTTTTTACAAATTAGCTTATTTTTACATACTATTATGAAACAGGTAGTTATTTAATAGTAACATTGTGTTCCAGGGCGAATTTACGGTTAAATTGGAAATTTCAAATATTTCTCAACAAGACAAAGGCTCGTACAAACTAGTTGCCAAAAACGAAAAAGGTGAAGCTACATCACAGCAAGTTGAGATTACTGAAATTCCCGAGGAAAAGGGCGATAAACCGTATATCATTAAACATCTGAGAAGTCTGGTAAGTACTGATGTTTATTAATGAATTCAAATTTAAACATCAGTACAATGATATTACGTAAGCTTTTATGTATAAAAAATTATGTTTAAAAGCTGAATTTAAATTTTATAGGCAAGAAAAGAAAATGAAGAAGCAGAATTTGTAGCTGTTCTCAAAACATCAGACCAATCCTGCAGATGTACTTGGTACAAAAACTCTACAGTCATCAGAGATTCATCCGAGGTCAACACTTCCTTTGATGGCACTAACGCACGGCTGATCATTAGAAAAGTGTCGACAAAGTACGTCGCAAACTACAGAGTTGTTATAAGAAACGAATTTGGCGAAGACGAATCGAGCGCCGATCTAACTCTTGTAGAGGAAAAGGTAATTTTTACTACTACTATAAACTTTCAACCGACTTTCCATTGAAATTTCTGGCTTCACTTTCATGAAAAAAAAAAAACTGCGATGTGTGTATCATCGTATATATTCTATGTCAAAAAAATTGTAAATTAATAATCAAGTTTACCCGAAATCGGAATTGTACCATTATAACTAATATATTGTGTATGTTCTGAATTTATTGAACATTTAGTTTAAAAGTCATATAATTTTTAAAGTAAATTAAAAAACCTATCTGCTCTAGAAAAAGAAAAAGGAAGAGGAGGAAGAAGAAACAACTGTAATAGAAGAATCTGAAGAGGAGATGTCTATAGTGGAAGAAAAGTCGGTTATTGAAGAAAATCATGTAGACGAAAGGAAAGAGGTAAGTGTAAGATAAATCAGTCTTTTTTTATTCTTTATAAATACGGTTGTTAAAACGAATAAACTATGGAAACACTTTTACAAATTCGTGTTTTTACTGAACGCAAATCGTAGTAGTAAAGTAGATTACTTATAATACAAAAATGTACTTTTGTTATAAAGGAACAGATTCAAAAGCATGAAGAGGAAATTCAAATAATTCAAGAAAAGAAATCCGCCGCGAAGAAGGTGACTAAGAAAGAAGAAACAAAGGTGGAAGAAAGCAAACAAGAAATGAAGATTGAAGCCAAAAAAACGGAAGCTCAAGTAGAAGTTAAGAAAGTTGAAGCTAAGAAAACTGAAGCGAAAAAATCTGAAGCTGAGGTCGAAGAAACCAGGAAAGTATTGGAAAAGAAAACTGCTAAAACTGAAGAAGAAAAGTTAGCATTATTAGAGAAAATTGAGGAAAGAAAGAAGAAACCAGAAGCTGAACCTGAAGCCAAAATCGAGGGTATTCCTAAACTCAAGCCAGTGAAACCTAAAGAAGAAGAAACTAAAGTTGTCGAAGAAAAGAAGGAGACTACCAAAAAGGTCGGGGAGAAGAAGAAAGTCGTTAAAAAGAAGGTTGTTTCTAAAAAAGAGGCCGAAGTAAGTAATTTTAAAAATCATGCGTTAATATATGTTAGAACTTACTGTTGTAAATATTGATCGTGTATTTAAAATAAACCGTATGAAACTGTTTTATGTTGTAAACAGCCAACCACTATAAGAAAGGTTACAAGTTACTAAGGTGTTTTGTAAAAGTACTGCAGACAGCGTACAGTGACACATTATGTAAATTTACAAACAAATTCTTACTTACACGAATCATTTTGTTATGTTTGTTGTGTTAACGTTTAGATGTGCTAAATTGTATTTAACTGTAGGATGAATTCGAGTTCGTGGATGATTACGAGCGTCCAGTTTTGGAGAAATACGAAAAAATTACACCTACACCACTATATAAAAAACCTAAAAAAGATGACATTCCTAAGGTAACTACTATATACCTATACCTATATACCACATACACTTACAATGAAATAATTCAAACTTAATATTTAAAACTACCATAACAGTAAAACATGCGTATATACAATAGGGTAAGCGGGCGTCAGTGTCTGAGAACATCGAAATTGAAGAAATCGAAAGTGAAGAAGAGCCATCCTTGGCTGAACCTGTACCTGATAAGAAACAAAAACCTGAAAACAAAGAAAAGGTAGAAAAAGAAATAATTTTATGCTTTACACATAGTATTCAAGTTATTAAAAGTAGTATTATTACGTTTTTGAAATTTTAACGATATTATATACGTAGGTTGAAGAGGAAACAAGACGACCTAGTCTTAAAAAAGGTATTCCCAAACCAGAAGAGCCCGTGGATGAACTATCGAAAGTTAAATTATCCAAGGGTCCTACAAAACCTGGCCAAGTCGAACCAGAAGAGCCGCAAGTTGCTCAGGTTAAAAAAACGGCTAAAAAGGTAACAACGGGTTACTTTTTCCTTAATTGTTAAAACATTTTGTTACACCTTCTTAATTTTAATTTATTCATTTTAAAGCCCGAAGAAGAAAGAGAGTACGTCGATGATTATGAAAAGCCAGATCTAGAGAAATACGATAAAATATCACCAACAAGTACAGATAGAACTAAAAAACAAAACGGAGTAAAAGAGGTATAGAACGAGAACATTTAACTTAATTTCGTTTCCATTTAGTTATTTTTTTAAATACAATTGACGTAAATTTTGTGCAATTTAATGATCGAAAATCCTAAACCCCGTACTAAATTTATAGGATGAAATGATAGTCGACGATTATGAGAAACCAGAATTGGAAAAATATGAAAAAATCAGTCCTACGCCTAAAGGCAAACGAGGCTCTAAAGAAATTCAGGTATATTTTAAAACGTAGATTTATTAAATCTATACAAATTTCGCATCACGTTATTAATTTCTATAAATATGCTAATTGTCTATAGGACGAGGTGGATGTTATGAAAGGTAAAATTAAACCCAAAGATAAAGAAGACGAACCACAAACGCCAACACTACGTAAACGTTCTGTACCTAAAGATAAGGTAAACATTTACT
>LD688951.1:1688180-1710004 GCA_003118335.3 Papilio memnon | reverse complement strand
AATATATTAATTTCTGGACTTGATTGTGTACATTTAAAAAAATATAGGAATGTAATTATACTAATTAACACTTGCGCCATTTATATCAGGAAGTCCAGATCTTCATTGTCAGGTCATTTGGCTAACGTTCATGACGCACTGCATCTGTCATAACGTAACTTATGGCCCTTGTATTTAGTTACAGGGCTATTTTTCAATCTAAATTTAATACTTGAAGATTTAATGACTTTTAGTATACTCGTCGCAGTTAAATTTTATATAACTGTTATATTTTAATCTCTTTGAGATTCGCTGGAATTAACTAAATGTTATTCAATAAATGGTTAATTAGTATATGTTCGAATAAAATATGGAAATTGACAATAAAAAACCATATGTCACAATCTTAGCTATTTCAATGTGATTAACATTGTAAAGTAAGGATAATAGGTTGCTTTTTAACATTTATTTAATTGTGTAGCGGCGAAAATCTGGCGACTCCAGAAGACCATCAGTACAAGACTTGGAAGGTCTTATCAATAAGTCTTCGACACCTCTAAGACCCACTGGCAATGATGGTCCACCGGTCATTGTTGATGCTCCAGAGAGCAACTCCGCCGTCGAAGGTAACATTCAAATTTATCCTTATTTTCTTTTACTTATGACTCCATTTGGGTGGAATTAAAAAAAAAACAAAAGTATTATAAAAAAACAACATAGCGTATGTGTTCTTCCAGACTATCCTCTACGTCTATGTCAAATTTCATCGCGGTCCGTTCAGCCGTTTAGGCGTCAAACTCTAACAAACATCCGTTCATCCATCCATCCATCAAAAATTTCGCATTTATAATGTTAGTAAGATTAGTAAGATTATGTATTCTCCTCCACACAATTACCTCCAACAAGTTAAGTTAAATGGACAGCCTACCACTTCTAACAAAAAGCTTATTTTACTATCTCCGCCTTTCGTCAACCAATTAAAATGATACGGTCATATTACTCACTTCTTGACGCAGTGCCAATTGACGCTAGAAAAATTCCTACACCTGAAATCTCAGTTGTGATAAAATAACACATTGTAAAAGAAAATGAGATAAACCGCATCTCTAAAAAGAACATCAAAGTAGAGGAAATATAAATGAACTCATTTAAACAATATTTTTTGAAAAAATGTCTTCGTTATTACTATAAATAAAGCGGCCAGGAGCATAAACGTACCTCGAAGGTATTTTAAAAGCAAAAAACAAATGTAATGGAGATAAAGATGTCACTTTTTACTATGATAAACTCAGATTACCACAGCTGCCACTATTACACATAGCACACCCACTATTTAAAATGTTCTGAGATTGCCTCATTACAAATTCTACATTTTTCAATGTTACTTCTTCAGTCTATACAACTGGTAATCTCAATTCTGCAACAAATACATACATCTAAAACTTGATCAAATTTACATTATAAGGAATCACTTTTGTTAGTTCAGATTAAGGTAGGATAATATTGCTTACCATCGGTATTTTAAAATTTCCTTTTACTGGGAACAGATCAAGTTGGTTACCTCTCCATATTGGTGGAGGGTAAACCGCCGCCGACGTTCAAGTTCTACAAGGGAGTGACAGAAATTATCGAAGGAGGCCGCTTCAAGTACATCACAGAAGGAGATACGGGTCGTATTACATTGTGCATGAGAAAAGTAAAGCCCAACGATGAGGGTAAATACAAGGTTGTTGTCAGCAATATCCACGGTGAAGACTCGGCTGAAATGCAACTTTATGTATCCGGTAAGTTGATTTACGCTAAAGACAGACGTACCAGACACAATTCATAATTCATATTGACTATGTTAATTATAATAGTATTTATGTAGATTATCTCCGTTATCTAAACATTTTTAAAAATGCCTTGTAATAAACACAATGTTCCCGAATCTGTTATCTATACTAATATAATAAAGCGTAAACACACACTTCTTTGTTTCTTAAGATGTCAGCAATTACAGCATATTTTTGAATAATTATTTTTTTAATAAAAAGTCCTACCCTAACGTCACGCTTTAGGCTATATATTTTCACGCTGTTAAATTTAGGGAGTAAATGAATTGAAAAAAACCCTAATGTGGGAACGAGACCATAAGCTACGAGCTGCTAACATCAAGGAAAAAAGATTTCCATGATTTGTCATCACGTGATGTCATTTTGACATTTGCAATTGAGAATTTGACAAATGTAAACAATAAAATAAGGTTTTTATAAATTCACGCGGATGAAGCCGCAAGGGAACAGCTAGTGTTACATAATGATCCAGATTTGGTTGTATTGTAAATTTTAATATTATTCCCTAATGTGATTTAAAGTTTGTTTTGAATTTCTGTATAATAGATGCCAGTGGTATGGACTTCAGAGCTTTGCTCAAAAAGCGAAAATACCAAAAATGGAATGAGAAGAATGACGAGCCTGATTGGGGTGACCTTAAGGAAGTCGAGAAACCAATTCCACCTCTAAAGAAAGTTGAGAAGGTAAGTCTTCTAGCATTACATATAAAATATGGATACATTAGTTTTAAGAAAAATAAAGGACCGAATGGTGGTTAGCAAAGCGAAGGTGGTGGTATAAATTCTTAAATAAAGATTAAAATGGAGAACCGGCAGATTATTTTTCAGTTTTCGAACACCATTTAATGAAAACGATAAACAGAAAAATATCGGCCGCATCTTATAAACTGAAAGTTAAATAAAATCTTAAATGTATTTTTGAAATATTAAAAATAAAAACTAATACTATAAATAAATTCCGAACCTCTGTCAGTCAAGCTTCCAAATTAGATTGTGTTTAACAATGATTAGCACCACACAGTTAAATTAAGTTATTCCTCTTTCAATTCTTGATGTTTCTATTTCATGATATATCTTAAAAATTCATGTGCGATATACAATACTGAATCTATTACGTGCTCGTTGGTACATTGTTCAATTTGCACTGCGGATTTTTTTCCCTACAAGTTATGTGCCTAAAATGTAAGCTCAAGTAAACATCGAATGCATCATGTTCCAAAATTGATTCATAGGGATTAGAGACCGGTTACTTCGAAGACGATGGCTTCATTGTGGTCGTCTCAGAAGGAGTCGAGATCTATAGATTCCCGGCTGATAGACGCAGAAACTCTTCAAACTGGTCCTGGGTTAAGGTCCTCGATAATCATTGTTCATTCCGCATTACAACATTCAAACTTACACATTTTAGTTATATCTTAACCTACTCTTAATTATTGAAAACCTCTTTGAGCGCACTTTTCAAACGACACGAATACGTTTTTATGACAACGTCACATGTCTGTACTTTCAAAATACTATTTTGGCACAATAGTTTCTTGGAAAATTCAACGAAAATGGCTGGATGGTTGTTTAAAAAATTAATATATCACTTCAACGTTAGTACTCTCTTCTGTAATTAACTGTTTGTATAATTTTAGTTGTTACAATGCTCAACTCTGTACACACCACATAGCTTACTGACATAATGGCTTGGTGTCATATTTTCAAGTATTTGAAGTTTCACATATAAAGAGTACATCATCATGATTTATTATAAATTCTAGGGCATTTATCAAATAAGGAGACGTATGTCTCTTCCCGAAATAATACCCGATTGGCCCGCATTGATGGAGGCTGTGAAATCAAAGGTTCGATAAAATGAACGAATAAAAACAAATCTAAAAATACAATAGACTTCTACTCTTTTAAAATAATGCGACAAATAACTTGTATATAACGTAGTAACAATTATCTGTTTACTCTTAAATAATATTTTAAAAGGGTATAAGATCTATTTTAAAACATGGAATGATTTAAAATAAAACGATAAATAACAAATGAACTAAATCCGTCCTCTAATGTTGATTTTATTTACGAAGTAAACTTGTAAACCAAGCTTCGCCAAGAATCTTTGCATCTGTAAATTGGTATATACCATTATTTACATAGTAAATGGAGTCAATTTGGAGCGATTTAAATAAAAATGGCTAAATAATGAAGTTTTGAATAACTGGCACAGTTTTTGTATCACCACCTCATTTCACGTTTCTTTTTAACTTCATTTTAAGGGAATGTAAGTGGAATGAAATGTAATATTTATTGTCTCTTGCGTTGTTGTCCGTTTTGTTTACAGGTTTATCTGTGACGTCGGATTGAGGAGCTTCTGTCACGTCATTTTATTTTTCAAATATTATTTCTGTTCTCATATTAACAAGTTCCGTGCCACTGACTCGATTAGAGAGTTCACTTTTATAAAGGAAACGTGGCATAGAACATGTTTAATCATTATTTCTTCCGGTGCATCCGGTGTTTGCCAGATTTTGGAATTTTTGATAATTTACTGTGCTAATAAATTGGATTGTTAATACTATTGTAGACGATAGTTACTTTTTAGTTCAAATAGATTATTAAAACCCGATATAGTTATAAATTAGTGAAACTAAAATGAATGAAGCCTTTAAGGTTTTCTACTAAAATTAGGATAGTAATTTTAGTTCAAATTAATCACTAATAAGTACCAACACAAGTATTTAATTATAAAGGAAGAAAAGTTACTAAGAGTTATGGATATTTTATAGAAAACGCATAGTAGACGGACGTCTCTGGCAGAACTGATTCCGGATTGGCCGGTACTGCACAAGTGCAAAAGAAAGGAGGTTTGACAACGAGCGTTTCTTCGTCTAAGACGACACAATGCATTTCGTGTTGTATGCAAATTATTGACGCACAGAGAAATATTTCACGAAACACGTAAACTTTTTGTCTGGAAAAAGTGGAAAATGCCTAATCCTATATATGAAAAATGTAATTAGTATTATTAAAGAAAAAAAACATAACATGCGTATAAAGTTCGGAGCAAGTAATAAAAATGTGAGCAGGACTTATTAGTTACATCAATTAGAGATGTTTTAATTTAATGAAAATTGTTTCGAATAAAATCTCTTAAGCAAGCTTCTGTTGGTTAGATACTTAACGCTTTTTTTTATATTTTTGTTACATTCTTTGCGAATAACTTAAAGTTTAACTTTTGCGGAATAAATCGAACAGAGGCATATTTTCTGCTTTATCTAGAATTATTAATGGAGAAATGTACACTTTCCGTTGTATAAATAGCACAATATTGTTCCCAAACTTATTCTATATGTCAGTATTGCAAAAACTTTTCCAGCACATGAACGAAGATATTTTCAGTAGTAGCACAGAGCACAGGTCACATTGATGCACAGATATAAATGTATAAGAATTTAATTATGTCAGATGCCAAAAACGATGGAATTACTAAAATATTAACTTATTTAATTTGAGATTTTTGTCTGATTTTTTCATCGTTTTTGGTTTGTAATTCACCATTATGTAGTAATTCAAATCGTTGAAATCTAAGCACGTCTATTACAATGACGAAATTCCAATTTCTGTACAGAAGCATGGGTTTTGGGTTGAGGGGTGATGACGAATGGCTGATGTATCTAACGCCTCGGTACCTCATGTCGATTTCATTGGATGTGCGTTTGAATCGTTGAGGTTAAAAATTGGGGGTATTTTCGTCAGCACTGGCAGCTTTTGGTCTGAACAGCACATATGTTTTTCGCACACAACGATTATTTAAATTTTATAGTTTAATTAATTGGTCGCTGACATTGTTTCCAGAAACCTGAATCTTTCTTGAAGCCCCTTGTAGATCAATCCGCAAAGGAGGGTAAGGATAAAAAGGTGACCTTTGAAGCCATTTTCACGAAGCCAAATGCTAAGCCCAAGTGGTTCTTCCGTAAGGATGTAAGTATCTTCCATATTTAAAGATTATTAACATTCCTGTACATCAAAATTTTTTCTAATTGTATTTTTTGTAAAGGAACTTTTCCCGGGCTCTAAGTATAAGATGACAAATGAAGGAGACTCCTATAAATTGATCATCATGAATCCTAAAGTAGAAGATACAGGCAAGATTACAATTGAAATTGGTGGCGTTACAAGCACTGCCTTCTTGCAAGTCGATGAACCAGACCCAACATATACCTTCACAAAACATTTGAAGAAAACTCTTACTGGATACACGAAACACGAATTGGTTCTGGAGTGTGCGGTATCCAACAGCCTGGCTATCGTATCTTGGTGGAAGGGTGAAAAGAAATTGGAAGACAGTGATGAATTCCAGACTTCCAAAGATCTATCGGGCGTTTGCAGATTAATTATAAAAACAGCGAAATTAGAGGACGCCGGTAAATACATGTGCAAAATAGAGAAACAACCAGACAAGACTGAAAGTGAAGTTAAGATTATCGGTGAGTCCATGAAGCTTAACATTTATTAGAAGAACAGTTAACATTCGTTTTTAAATAACTTTCTGTTACTTGTGTTTCCTATATTGTTTCCTTTACAGAATATCCTTACAAATTCACCAAGGTACTTAAGTCGCAACAGGCTATTGAGAAGGATACCATCACCTTACTTTGTGAACTTGATGATGCCATGGGTGATGTTAAATGGTTAGTCAAACATTTTTTATATTAAGTACTAAATTTTGCAAGAAATAATCAATTTAATTCTTGCTTAATTATTATTAATATCTCTCAGGTTCAAGAACGACCAGCCACTGAAGGCTGACAAGCGTGTCTCAATTGTCAAGGAGGGTCGCAAACGTAAAGTGGTTATCAAAGACGCCAAAGTCACTGATGCTGGCAATTTCAAATGCGTTAGTAACGCTGATGAGACTGCATGCGAATTGATCGTCAAATGTGAGACTTTTTTATTTCATACTGGAATCTATATTTTTCTTTCAATATCATTAATATTTAACAAATTGCGTTGCAGACTCGAATCGCTTCAACAAGAAGTTGAAGGATACCGAAGCAGTTGAAAGAGACAAGGTGGTGCTTGAGGTGGAATTGCAGGACCAGACTGCAGAGGCCGTTTGGTCCTTCAACGGTGCACCCATTGTACCGGATGAGAGGTACATTTGAAACTGTCTATGTTTACTGTATTTTATGTACTTTAGGTGACTAAAGTAAAATTTATGAAAATTCGTATAATTTTAATAATAATTCTATGTTTGGTGCATTTTTCAAACTCTAATAAATAATACCCTTATCTCAACAGAATCGAAATTAAGAACCTGGGCGGTGGAAAACATCAACTTATCTTCAATAGGCTAGAGATGGAAGATGACGGTGAAATCCTTTGTGAATCCGGAAAGCTGACATCTTCGTGCAAACTTACAGTTAAGAAAGGAGAATCGAAACCATCTATTGAATGTCCCGATGAGTTTAATGGACCCGCAGGACATCCCTTCGTTATTGAAGTGCCGTACAAAAGTAAGATCACTATTTTAACATTCTAAAAACAGAATATTAAGGATAAACATTTTCAAGTTACAAATCTACTATAAAAATTGTCCTTTACAGTTTCAGGCACACGTCAAACTCCAATTGAGGCTAAACTATTCAAGGATGGTAAAGCCCTACCTGCCAAAGAGGTCGAGGTAGTTGTCGAACAGGAGAAAATCCTTTTCAAACTCAAAAAGCCAACAAGAGAAGGATCTGGTAGATACCAGATCAAACTGTCCAACGCACAAGGAGAAGATTCTAAGGATGTCAGCATTATCATGCAGAGTGCGCCAACGCCGCCACAAGATGTTGAGGTCTCGGAAGTGTTTCAGACATCATGTGTCGTGGCATGGAAAGTCCCACAAGACGATGGTGGATCACCAATTATCAAATATGTCATTGAAAGACAGGTAAGAATACACATAATCTAAGATTCTTATAGTAGTAGTCAACAGTTCTCTCTATTCTCTATTAAATGATAAAGCTTGTTTATTTAACCAAGTTAACTTTTTATAGGATCTGTCGCTGAAAGCTGGATGGGACAACGTTGCTGAAGTGGCGCACGGACAACCCACTAAATACAAGGTCGAAGATCTTGTCGCAAAGAAGACATACAAATTCAGAATTCGGGCCGTCAATAAAATTGGATCAAGTGAACCTGGAACCTTTGGAAAGCCTGTTCTGGCCAAGGATCCATGGGGTAAGTAACTAACTACAAGTCTCTTAGAGGGAGAGGTTTATCGTCTTATGTTTACTCTATCGTGTTATTTGATATTTCAAACTGGGATCTTACTTTGGTTCTTCTTATTTCCAATATTTTTGTAGATGAACCGTCGAAGCCAAAGGGCGTAGAACTGAAGGATTGGGACAAAGACCACGCTGATCTTAAATGGCAAAAGCCTGACAACGATGGCGGAGCACCGATTACTGGCTACGTCATTGAGTATAAGGTACGTTCATCTTCTTTCAATTTCTTTTAATTAAGTATGAAGAACGACATAAACAGTAACGTTGCTTTGTAGGAGAAATTTGGCAAAGACTGGGTAAAGGGCAAAGAAGTGGATGGCGATTGCCTAGAAGCAACTCAAGACGGACTCAAAGAGGGATGCACATACGAGTTCAGAGTCCGTGCTATTAACAAGGCAGGTCCCGGTGAACCTAGCGACACCACGAAGCCGATTGTTGCGAAGTGCAGATTTGGTAAGTACCTCAATTTTGAATGTAATGATTTGTAAAATTTTACTTATAGCCGAATTTTGAAACAAAACTCAAACACTTTGTATCGTAACCGTCGCTTACAATTTGTCAGAAGTCATTTTCAATGGCATTTTGGAATTTAAGCTGACTCTTATTTGTCGTGTTAATATTCAGCGGTTTATTTTCTTCCATATTAATTGTATACGTCAACTGCCTATTAATTTTGATATTAAGTATGAAGTGACATTAAATCGTTTTTCATATCAAATTGTTTCTTCCAGTTAAGCCATATATCATTGGAGAAGGTCTTCAGAGTATGATCATCAAAAAGGGACAAGTTATTTCCTTCGATATCAAATACGGAGGCGAGCCCGAACCGGAAGTTAGATGGATGCATGGCGAAGAGGTAAATATTTCGTCTATAATTGTGTCATATCATTTATGTTAAATACAATCACAAAAACTTTTCACAATTCACTAATCATTTTTTACAATATTTAATTTGTATTTCGTAAAGTTATAAAGTACCGATTTCGGTAAATTTATCAAAATTACATTTAAATTGGTTTAATTATTTTAAAAAATTAATATTGATTTTATTTTCTCCAAAAAAGAAACGTGGCAAGCCGTACAGGGAACAGGTCAGCTGGGTGATATCGATGTTGCATTTCATAAATGTTTTTAAAAACTTCTTTCACACGTTCTACTATACACTATCAAATGTGGCTAACTTACCTACAGACACTATGTTACTATATCTGTTGTGCCTTATTGAATGCGAAGGAATATTTACTCCCACGTATCAAAACATACGTTTTTTTCAATAACGCATTACTGGCTACAAAAACTCGCAAGAGACGCGATCATTAACATTTTACATACAATATAAAAGCTTTCGATGTTGTACCAACACTTTGTTCTAATAAACGTATGTGTACTTGTGTACGCACTTATATGAGGTTATACTTTTAATCGCGGAACGAAAAGTATAAATAACGCCGTAAAATTACGTTGTTATTTGTACGTTTTAAACGATATGATTAACATTATCAATGACTAGCTATAATCCATCTGCTGTCTACATTTAAGAAGGACGCTAAAAGAAGTATGACCTCAGACTCAATCTCAAACGTCACCAATGCGCAAAGAAAACATGACACGCACATGGTGGTAGGTCACGCACATTACGAAAGATGACCATTCAATCGAATTTTGTTTTAATATTGTCTCTATATCTTAATAACAATATGACATTTTCAACAACGTGACATTATTCAATAAATGTCGACAATTTCTAACTAAATCTATATGTACGAATTAATTGTTTTAACACTCGATGTTGTGATTCATCGCAAACGGTTTTTTATGGTCACTTTTTATTTCACATTTTCTTAACTCTACTAGACATTCCTGTAATAAATGAAAAGTACCATGAAAAATTAAATGCGACGTAACTTTTAGACTTATATTTTCCTAATACATTTGTTAATTATAGGAAATACGTGACGATGGTGAACGTATCACCATCGACAAATATGAGAGGAACACCGTACTAACTGTGAGAAAAACTACTCGCATCGACAGTGGAAAATACAAATTGGTTCTTACCAACTCGTCTGGTACTTGCGAAAGCATTGCTGATGTGGTCGTACTCGGTAAGGATGCAAAAATAAACTTCTTCCTAATCTATGTTTATTTTTACCGGGCATTAATCACTTGTTTATATTCCAGACAAACCTAACCGACCGAATGGACCAATTGAAGTTGTTGAGATTCGCGCTGAAAAAGCAACTGTCAAATGGCAAAAGCCTGATGACTGGCAAGGGTCAGATATTACCGGATACACACTTGAGAAAATGGATTTGGTAGGTTTATTTGAAATACCTATAACTATTCTTAATTTACTTGTGTTTATTTTATTATGCTTTTAGATATTTCGATTCCAAATGATTTAAAAAAATATAGATGGTCGGCCATATTAACGATACTTGTCAATTACTTTAAAACAAATACAAAAGCTACTAGGTAAAGATATCGAACGTTCCGTGGTGACGACTAGAAATGTACTGAGCGACTGAGCTCCTTAGCGACTGACTGAGCACGACTGACTACAACTAAGAACGACTGACGACTGCCAGAATGCCAGAATGAGCTGCGCCATTGTTTGCAAGTGTTTTATATAAAACTACCCCCCACTTTTCCTTCCGTTTCCTACTATTTCCTAACAATACTATATCATGTATGATTAAAAAACAAGGAAGGAAGAATCTTTTAAAGACGGAAACTATTTAAACACTTCAAGAAAAATGATAAATAGCAAGCAAGCACTATGTTTAAATACTGATATTTCGGTTTCAGGATACTGGCAACTGGGTACCATGTGGCGAATGTGGTCCAGAACCTACAGAGTTCACGATCAAGGGTCTGACACCAAATCACAAGTACAAGTTTAGAGTTCGAGCAGTTAATAAGGAGGGTGAATCAGAGCCCTTGGAAACGGATGGAACTATTGTTGCAAGGAATCCTTACGGTATTTTTCTAATTCTAATTTATAAATCACGATAATTATTACGCGTAATAATGTTTCAATAACAATGGTTTGTGAAAAATCCGCGCCTGGCGCTAGTTTCTGTGTAAATGGGTTAACGTATGTTCGTTTAATCTAAAATGTAATTGAAAAGCTGAGTTTTTTCATAATAAAACCCTTTATGTTTACCGCATTTCCCGGTTTTTACATTGTAAATCCAGTTTTTGGGAAAATCAAGTTGTAAGATCGTCCAAATACAAATTGAACGCAACCAAAAACAACTGTCATCGTCTCTATATATTCTTTGCCGGTAAAGCTGTCACTTTCAGGCTGTTTGTGTTTACAAACAAGATATTTAAACATTTTGGGCGCGGAAACAAGAAAATGAGTTTAGTTAATTGTTTTCTTTTTGATCAGACCCACCGAAAGCTCCTGGAAAACCAAATATCATCGATTATGACAACATGTCGGTTACTCTACAATGGGAACCTCCAAGTGATAATGGAGGTAGACCGGTACTGGGCTACGTGATCGAAATAAAAGACAAATTTACCGCTGATTGGATAGAGGTGAGATTTTATAAATAGCTTTGTAAAATTAATATTCAGTTTATGCGTTTGCATGTATTTATGCAAATTACTTCATCAATTTTTGGCTTTGAACTTGAAAGAATTAACCCATCACAAGTATACCCTCAATTATTTTTTTAACAGAAATTATTTTCTCTGACAAATTATTCGTACAACATGATAACAATATTGTCACATTATTAGAAAACTTGACAAAGATTGGACAAATAGGATCATCGCATTTTAATAGATTTAAAGAAATGGATATTGACTACATCTGTTTATACCTTCTCAGGTTGGTAAACTAACGGAGCCCAAAACAGAGTACAAGGTTGAGGGACTCAAGGAAAAAATGATCTACCAATTCCGAGTGAAGGCTTATAACAAGGCTGGTGTGGGTGATGCTTCACAGCCAACTGAAAACCACCTCTGCAAGCATAGGAACTGTAAGTATCAATTATTTAGTAATAGCTGTTGCCGCAACTCCAACTTGAAAAATAAAGCAAATAGCTTATGTGTTCTTCCGGACTATGTTCTACATCTGTGACAAAATTCATCTAGATCAGTAGAACAATTTTAGATATACCTTTTAACAAACATTCACCCGTCCTTCCATCTAAACTTTTGGATATAAAACATTAGGAAATAGTAATATTTATAGAACTCTGTTATAGTTAAGCTTAACCTTTACAATGCTCTTCTAATAGTATTTATTTCTATGTCTTTAATTATTGTTGTCTTTAATCATAGTAAAAATGTTTCTAGTTAGTTACAATAATGCTGATAAATCTTAATTTACAGTGAAGCCTCGCATTGAGCGCAGCACATTTAAGTCTGTCATTATCAAGGCTGGTCGTACACACAAGTGGTCGGTGGATGTCATCGGTGAGCCTCCACCGGAGACCACATGGTAAGTTGATAATTAGTATAAATTACATACTCAACTAATTTGTTAAAGTACCTTTATTAGTAATATCGAGTTTTTAGAATATCAACAAATAATTCCATCCATTCTATCTATAACTGTAATAATGTAAAATATATTGTGGTCTCAACTTTACCATTAATTATGTTAAAATTAATGTGGATTAAAAAAATACAAACAGCAGCACCTATGTGTTCTTCCAGGCTTTGCTCTACATCTATACCAAATTTCACCTAGATCCATTCAGATTATTAGGCGGCAAACTGTAACAAACATCCATCCATCCATAAAATTTTGCATTTACAATATTAGTAAGATTTCTGAATTGTGACCAGATGGTGGATTATTATTGCTATTTTTACTTACCAAGTTAAGATTATCACAATTTTAAGATGCCTTATCCTTTACCTCTAGACAACAGAGCAATGCCTATAATTCTACGAGTGACCTTAACTTACAAATTATCTTTTACAAACAGTGGCATAAATTTTTAGCATAGTAATCTTTGTCACTCCCAGGTCGTGGCGTGAGAACATAAAGTTAGTTAATACCGAGCGTATTAAGATTGAGAACAAAGAGTATCACACCGACTTCACGATAGTGAATGCGGTGCGACGAGACACTGGTAAATACACGCTGCGTGCTGAGAACTGCAATGGCTTTGATGAGGAGACTGTCGAGTTGACAGTATTAAGCAAGCCAAGCGCACCTAAAGGTAAGTTGGTGAATTATAATTATAACATAATGAGATAGATGTCCGACTATGAATAAAAAAAGTGTGTTCTTCTAGACCAGGGGTGGCAAACATTTATGCATCAACATGCTATTTTTTAAAAAAAATGTTCAATGCAGTCGTCTACGTGCCATCGAATTTTGACTGTGATTATTACGTCAATTCCATGGTGCATCCACTTCATAATTTTTTTCATCGACATGCGCAAAATATTATGTTATGTGCCATTTATGGCATGCGTGCCAGTGGTTCGCCACCCCTATTCTAGACAATGCTAAATTTAATGGAGATGCATTCAGTTTAGGAGTTACCTTCTAACATACATCTGTCTAAACTGTCGCTTATTAGATTGTTGTTGTAATAAGTTTTTGTAATAAAACCTATATTATTGAGTACTAGAAAATGATTTAAAATATTGAATTCTTTGGTAGAATTTATTATTATTTGTTTGTACTAAAAGGTATAAATACATAGCAAGAGACAGAATATCTAGAAATATTTTTTGTGTCTTAATTGATTGTCTTTTTCCAGGACCGTTGGAAGTAACTGACGTGCACGCGGAGGGCTGCAAGGTGAAATGGGAGAAGCCGGAGGACGATGGCGGCTCTCCTGTCAAGGAGTATGAACTGGAGAAGATGGATCTCGCGACTGGCAAGTGGGTCCGTGTTGGAAGGTAAGACATCAATATTATTTTTTTAAATTAAATCTAGGTTTATTAAGTACTGGTTAAGCACAGCAACTTGAACGGCGAATGACAGCAGTACTGTATTTTAAGTTGTGCTGTGATGAAATGGAAATAAAGTAGAGACGAACCAGGCCATAAATATAGGTATTGGGGACTGGTATTTGTTTATGCCAATAGTTGTCATAACGTAGATATTTATGATTATGACAAATTGATTATTAACAAGCATGTCTATTTTTTATTATACGGTTATCACCGTGCATTGTATTCCTTAGCATTTTGTAGGGTAGTTGCAAACATCTGGTGTAGTTTTTTATGTTACTTTCCTCGTACTTCAGAGTGGCTGGTGACAAGAAGCCGCTGGAGATGGAGGTGACAGGTCTGGAGCCTGGTCACCAGTACAAGTTCCGCGTCACCGCTGTCAATGACGAGGGAGATTCGGAACCTTTGGAGACGGAGCGCGCGGTACTCGCCAAGAACCCATACGGTTAGTACATTATAGTAAAAACAAAGATATTAAAAGAAATTCATTTTCGTTTTCAATCAATAACTTAAAGTTACAGGATTGTACTGTTAAAGTCTAAGAGCTCGCGTGCACTTTTGACTAAACTATCGCACAACTGTTTAGTCTCGCTTTGATTCCTATGAGCTTATATGGAGGTGCGCACACTACTCGATTTTTAATTGTGCAACTAAACAGTTGAATTGGCTGCGAAACAATCGACAATCGCACAATTGTGCGATTTTTTAGTCAAAGGTGTGCGTACGCTCTAAATGTTAAAACTCGTTAATTTTTTTTTTATAGATTTGAGACAGTAACATTTTGGAACTTGTATCTGAAAAAAAAAAAATTTTGTTGTAGCGTAACTAAGAATGTAATGTCTAAGGACGTGTCAAACCGTTTGATGAGCCGCTATGTCCAAGGGAGGGCAACTACCCACCCTAATTATTTATTCGAATCAATTGTGGAGGGGCGGTTAGGGGGGTTTCCTTAGTCCATGTTCATGATTCTGATGTTATAATGCAGATGTATCGGAGAAACCTGGTAACGTGGAGGTAGCAGACCACGACAACCAGAGCGCTGATATCAAATGGGAGCCCCCAGCGAATGATGGAGGTGCTCCCATACTTAAGTACATCATACAGAAGAAACCTAAGGGTGGTGACTGGGAGACCGCTGCTGAGGTAATATCATTAAACATAACAAAAACACCAGTTATCACCAGCACTTCGCTCGCGACTCAATCCGCATGGAAAAAGTAAGTAGCCTATGTGCTCTTCCAGACTATGCTCTACATCTATACCAATTTTCATCCAGATATGTTGGGCCGCTTAGGTTACGAACTGTAACAAACATCCATCCATCAATCCATCCAAACTTTCGCATTTATAATATTAGTAAAGTGGAAGCGATTTCTCGATTCGCTCTTTTCTTATAAGATAAGGATGGGAAGGGAAGCTTTTGACAGTGTTGGGGATGCACAAGAAAGGGAAATATCCTTTTTTCAATTCCCTCCTGCTTTTGGGGATGTCTTATGAGCTTTGTCTATACTTTTCAGGTGCCGGGATCAGCGACATCAGCTAAAGTGGACGGTCTGCCCGAAGGCAGCGAGTACCAGTTCCGTGTGATCGCTGTCAACAAGGCAGGACCCTCGGAGCCATCTGATGCCACCAAGATGACCACCATCAGGCACAAAGCATGTAAGTAAAAGCTTTGCTTTGTATCAATTATGTGACTTAGTTCCTGCCAGCGACTTCGTCAGCAGGGAATAAAATAGTTAAACCGTTCCAGCGATACGTTTTAACAACCGTTCACTCATTTATTCAAATTTTTGGCATTCATAATATTAGTATTGTTATAAATTTCGATACAAATGACTTTTAAAAAAAATAATAGATAGACAAGCGGTAATATGAGCAATACTGGTGAATTATTTTAAAACAAAGGCAACTACGTAAAGATATCGAACGATCCGTGGTGACGACTAGAAATGTACTGAGCCACTGAGCTCTTAGCTCCTTAGTGACTGAGCACGACTGACAGACTAAGCACGACTAAGCGCTGCGCCACTCCTTGCAAAGTTTTTTATAAAACTACCCCCACCATTACTTCCGTTTTCTAATATTATGTAACAGTATGATTATTTCATATTTGAACTCGAAGTTAATTATGATAGTTATATGGACTCCGTAAGACTATGTCCTTTTAACTGATTTATTTAGTACTGGCTGTTGCTTGCGGTTTCGTCCACGTGAAATTTAAAAATATAGCCTACGTTACTCAGTGATAACGCTTTCTAATGGTGTAATAATTTTGAAATCGGCCCAGTAATTTTTAAGTTATTTCAATACATACAAAAATGGAAATCTTTCCTCTTTATAATATTAGTATAGATTACAGTACGATGGTACCATCTATCGATTAATTGCGATATTACGCGAATTGTTTCTATGTTTTTATTGATGTTTTGACACGTTTTATTTTCAGTGAAGCCCCGCATCGACCGCACTAACCTGAAGGCGCTGGCGGTGCGCGCCGGCAAACCCATCTTCTTCGATGTGAACGTGCGCGGTGAACCCGCACCTAAAGTGCAATGGTTCCAGAAGTGGAAGACTCAAGAGAAGGAGGTATTTACTTTGTAGTAATAAAAAAACAACATGTATAATGGAAACCAACATAACTGCTAGGACTTTTGCCACAACATCGTGCCCAAGTTCCTATGTAGGGCACAATATTTACTGCTCCATATATCTCTATCAGCCGTCATGTCTGAACTCACTCCCTTCTTAAGAAGAGAAGAAGAAAGAGAAGAAAATTTGTCACTTTCACACAATCCATACATACTTCCTTCGGTCTTTCTCTACGTTTATAGCTACCTAAATATATCATAATACATAAAAATAATTACAATTATTTCAATTAGCAGCACAATCGAAAGCCGACTTTATCATAACACACTAACGTACAAATTCCCATACAGGTGACAGAGAACGTGATCAACGTTGATTACAACACGAAGCTGGACATCAAGGAGTCAGTGCGGGCTATGACTGGCACGTACAGGATCCTGGCCACCAACGAACATGGTAGTGATGAGGCTGAAGTGGAGATCACGGTGCTGTCGGCGCCAGGCAAGCCTACAGGACCTCTCAAGGTCACTGATGTCACCAAGAACGGCTGCAAACTCGCCTGGAAGAAGCCTGAGGATGATGGCGGTGAGTATCGAAAGACCAAATTCTCTAAGTAATTACACCTACATTTTTATTTTGACCCTGAGCTCCAATTCCCTCTTTCTGATAATCTTAAACGATGTGAAATGAATATCGTTTTTTAATTCTTATGGTAATGCCATCTTTCAAGGTTAGTTTTGAAACCAAGGCATTAATGCCGTAATTTTTATCCTTAATTCGATATTCTCCAGTGTGACGAACAACTAATTAAAAAAAATCTACTGAACTGATTTAGAGAAATACGTGAGATTTTGATTTTAGAGGTGGTAACATAATATTATTTTGCCACAAAAAAAAACTCCGTCTAATTAAGTGTGAATAACGAGGTTAATGTTTATTTGCAGGTAAACCCGTCACCGGCTACGTGGTGGAGAAGCTGAACAAGGCGACAGGTCGCTGGGTGCCTGTGGGGAAGACTGATGACACGGAGATGGAGATCAAGGGTCTGCAGGAAGGAGAGGAGTATGAGTTCAGAGTGCGTGCTGTCAATGAGGAGGGTGAATCCGAGCCTTTGAAGACGGACCACTCTATATTGGCTAAGAATCCATACGGTTAGTTTGTTTTTTATTTAGAACTAGCTGTTACCCCGCGACTCTGTCCGTGCAGAATTAAAATAAACAAAAGCAAGTAGCCCATGTGTTCTTCGAGACTATCCTCCACATCTAAGCCAATTTTATTGAATATTGTTCAGTAATTTTGGCTACAAACTCTAACAAACATCCATCCATAGATAAAAGATTGATGGAACTATATCTGTTGTGTCAGATATTCCTGGCAAGCCATCAGTGCCGACTATCGAGGACTGGGATGTAGACCGCGTGGACCTGAAGTGGGAGGCGCCAAAGAATACTGGAGGCGCGCCCATCACTGGATACATCATTGAGAAGAAGGAAAAATTCGGACAGTGGCAGGAAGCTCTTGTTACCACGGTAACTTACCTATTTTAACTTTATAGAAAATTCTAAATTTTTTTTTAACTAGAAGAGTGTGCACTTTCGACTAAAGTATCGCACGACTGTTGTGCGATTGTGTATTGTTTTGTAGTCAACTGTTTAGTTGCACAACTAAAAATCGAGTAGTGTGCGCACCAATATAAGCTCATAGGAATCAAAGCGCGACTATACAGTTGTGCGATATTTTAGTCAAAGTTGTGCGCGCGCTCTAAGCTTCTTTAATAGTAGGAAAATAAACATTAACTTATAATACAATAGTGGTTAGACTCATACAGGAGAATTCAGATGTATTTGTCAGCATATTAGATTTCTTTGAGTAGCAGCGCCACCTACCGCATCATTTTACAAGACACGAGTACAATGGTATTTACGCTGCTACGTATATCAAGCAATAATAACCTTTATGGTATGTTATTTTTAGACGCCGGAGTGCAAGGCGCGTGTACCAGAGCTGCGCGAAGGCAATACGTACCAGTTCCGCGTGCGCGCCGTCAACAAGGCCGGCCCCGGGGAGCCCGGCGAGCCCACGCAGCCGCACGTCGCTAAAGCCAGATTCTGTAAGTTAATATAACACTAAATGCCACAATCTGAATCGTCAAATGGTCACTAAAGTTTTAGTGTAGATTTATTACAATAAAACTGTACTAAGGGAAAGGAATGGAACAAGTTGCCGGCGTCAGTGTTCCCGTCGAGTTATAACGTGGGTGCCCTCAAGAGCAGGGTGAATCGGTTCTTACTTATCTAGCGCGTTACATCCTTCGACCGCGTCTTCACTTAGTTCAGTTTAGGTGGAGTCGTGGTCAAGCGCTGGTTAAATTTAGATAAAAAAGGGACTCTGTAATAAAAAGTTACTAAAAATTTAATACACCAGTAAGACTAAGAACAAAACTACATATCTTTAACGAATATATATCCCCACTTAGGGGCTCTGAGCCTACCCTAAGTTAGGGGCGACTAGGCCATAGTCAACTATGTTGGCAGTGCGTCGACTTCACACATATCTTTGAATTTACTCTCTGATATTTGAAAGTTGCATCACATTATTCTATCCTGCCAGATTAAACTGTACCTCAGCCGTATTAATTCTTTGTTGTATTTCCAGTGAAACCATACATAAACCGCGACAAGATGGTGGCGATCCGTGTCCGTGCTGGTACCACCATCAGACTGGATGTGGATGTCAGAGGTGAACCACCGCCGACCAAGACGTGGACATTCGCCAATAAGGTAACTTACTCTACTAAGGATATTATAAATCTATACTAATATTATAAAGAGGAAAGATTTGTATTTTTGTATTTTTATATGTATAGATATAAGTCAAAAACTACTGGGCCGTTTTCAAAAATTTTATTTAACGCAACAGCTAGTTGCAAACACGGATAAAATCTCCAATATGGTTATCAAAAACAATACCTTATTTTTAGTTGTGTTTTTTAAGTGTCAACGTTTACTAAACAAAGTAGTGGAGGTGATGAAGTCAAATGATAAGAAAACTGGGATTTCACCATTTACGCTTACTCTTTCTATCTCTTTCTTATTCTTTCTGTGTCTTTTATTATTGTGTTTTAAAGCATTCTTTTCCTATGTATTGCAGGTGGTTGAGAACGGCGTCGGCGTGAAGCTGGAGAACGAGGACTACAACACTAAGCTGCAGATCTTCGAGTCCACCTGGAAGAACTCTGGCATCTACACGCTGAAGGCTGAGAATGACTCCGGCGTGGATGAGGCTACTGTTGAAGTTACCGTACTTGGTAAGTACAACTATATAAACTGCGTTGTATTATTAGTTTGTAATTTACTATTGATTACTAGCTGTTCCCCTGCGGCTTCATCCGTAAATTATAAAAACTTTATTTTATTGTTTACACCAGTAAAACTTTTGATTGCAAATGTCAATTCAAATGCTCAAACAACGAAGGCCTTTGCTATTGGCTAATGACAGTTACTATGGCAATCCTGCTTTGCTACTATTGGCTTGTAGTTTTTGTTCCTTTCCTGCACGAAATTTTCTAATTTATTTAAATTAAATATCGTGAAAATATATAGTAGTGTAAATGCAGGGCTTATTATTAAGAAAAATAATTCAAAAATATGCTGTGATAGCTGACATTCAACATAACAAAGAATGTCTACACTTTATTACATTAGTATAGACTATATGATATCACGTCTAGTATCTCCCACTTTCAGATAAACCAGGCAAGCCTGAAGGTCCTCTGGAGGTGTCAGACGTACACGCAGAACACGTGAAGCTGAGCTGGAACAAGCCGAAGCACACCGGCGGCTTGCCTCTCAGCGCGTACGTTGTGGAGAAGATGGATACTCTCACCGGCAAGTGGGTGCCCGCTGGTACTGTAGAGCCCGATACCACTGAAGCTACTGTCACTGGTGAGTGCTGTTTTACCGACAATCACGATTACGTCATCGCTAATCAAATATCTGTACTGTTTTATCGACATTTGCTGACAAGAAGCATTACATGCATGGATGAAGCATTACAAGCCGGATGACGCTTGCAGCTGACGTCACTAGTTCGGTCTGTTTTACCGACATTTACTGAATACATTTAACACTGTTTTACCGACATATACAAAAAAATTAAACAACCAATTAGTCTTGCGTTTGGGCTTTCAAATTACCTTTCAAACAGCAGTAATACATCTACTGTCCACTTTTAAACCATTTTAAAGCGTGAATATCTGTCTTTTTGCAGGTTTAGAGCCAGGTCGTACTTACCAGTTCAGGGTGAAAGCTCTGAACGAGGAAGGTGAGTCGGAACCCCTGGAGACGGACCACGGCATCTTAGCGAAGAACCCGTACGACGTGCCCGCGGCCCCCGGCCTGCCGGACATCGTGGACTGGGATGAGAAGTCCGCCAAGCTCAAGTGGGAGCCCCCCATCAGGGACAATGGAGCACCCATCACGGGGTACATCATCGAAGTCATGGATAGAGATAGGGGCGAGTTTGTTAAGGTATGCTGGTTTTTAATTTATATTTTATGTAATTTATATAATACCAGCTGTTGCTCGCGACTTCGTCTGAGTGAATGTAGCTTTTTATAGTGAAATTTTTTTTAAAATCGGCCCAGTAGTCTTTGGGTTTTTTCAATACATACAAAAATACAAATCTTTCTTCTTTATAATATTAGTATAGATTGTTAGACATAAAATTGAGGATTAATAATAAAAATAAAAAATGTGATCAGAATTACAGGTAATATAAATAAAAAAATTAATTCAATTCAGACTAAAGCGGTTATTTTGGAGGCGTTTCTAAATTGCATTGTAATTAAAATGGTCGCTTTGGGCGTCTTAAAAGCTTCATTTTTAATAACATATTTTTGTAATCAAATTCTGTAGGCCGCTGAGATCCATGGCAACATCTGTCAAGGCACCGTACCCAAGCTGGAGGAGGGCAACCAGTACCAATTCAGAGTGCGTGCGTTGAACAAGGCGGGCCAGTCGGAACCTTCCGAGAATACCAACTGGCATACTGCTAAACCACGATTCTGTGAGTATTATAAGTACTACACGCCCACGATAACATGACATACTCTGACGTCAGAGCTGCGCGTTCGTAAACTGTATGAGGAACCGTGTAAATATTGTTAGGAAATAGTAGGAAACGGAAGGAAAAGTGGGGGGTAGTTTTATATAAAACACTTGCAA
>LD688951.1:1656499-1674926 GCA_003118335.3 Papilio memnon | reverse complement strand
CAACTCGGAGGGCGAGTCGGAGCCTCTCGTCTCCGAGACCAGCATCGTCGCCAAGAATCCATTCGATGAACCGGGTATGATTTACTAAAACAAATTTGTGTTCCAATTACTCTGAATTTATGAAATGATATATACACAGTAGGTATCAGATATATTGGCCAGGGTACTGTTCAGAGTGCGATTTTTTTTTTTATAAAATAAGCTAGCAAACGAGCAAGCGGCCACTTGAATACGCCAAAATGGCGAAGCGACCGCTGCCATTGCAGATGCGTTGCCTACCCTAAATCGACGGAGGAGGAGACGCACATAAAGAGGTTATTTCCCCTTCCTATACGTCTCCTCCACCGTCAAATCCACTTTCCCATCCAAACCTTTCCTTATAAGAAAAGGGTGGAACGGGAAAGGGACTAAAATTGGGCCTCCGGCACCACACTCATCAGACGAAACGCGGAATTGCTCCCACTTCACGCCTGTCTTCTGTGTGGTCGTGGTATTGCATCGGGCGAGCCGACCCATTCGTGCTAAGATGGTAAAGCGAGCTCTACCACTGTTAAACCTTGTTGACCTTGAGCAACCGAGATATTTGAAAAGAACTACATATGTGTGTTTAATTCATTGCCGAAAGTAAAATTACATACATACGAGTATATTATTTAAGGCGCAACGTAAACCATGTCGTAAACCTTTAAACTTAATTTAAAATTTAATTTCGTCTTCCCCAGGAGCGCCAGGCACGCCCTCTGTGACAGACTGGGACAAGGACCACGTGGACCTCAAATGGACCCCGCCGAAGGAAGATGGCGGCGCACCCATCGAGGGCTACATCGTGGAGAAGAAGGACAAGTTCGGCAACTGGGAGAAGGCGCTGGAGGTGCCTGCTGGCAAGACCACCGCCACTGTGCCTGACCTTGTCGAAGGTCAAACGTATGAATTCAGGTTTGTACTATACTTTATTTCTATTTTACGTGCAAATAGTGTTACGCTGATGACCTTGAGTCGTCAAAAATGGTGTAGCCTATTCTTTTATAGTTTTAATGACATAAATTTGTATATTCAGAGTACGAGCGGTGAACAAAGCGGGCCCGGGTGAGCCCAGTGACAGCACACACCCCATAGTCGCTAAGCCGCGCAACATGGCGCCAAAGGTCGACAGGACCAACCTCATCGATATCAAGATCAAAGTCGGACAGAAGTTTGCCTTCGACGTCAAGGTCGGTATAAAACGATAACGTATTATTTTTTTTACGAGCTATCGGCCGCAAACTTCGTTAGCGCTGTATTAAAAAAATAGTCGTCTATAACAATCCTGCGTGCATCTACCTTTTACCAGCTACCCTCCAGTGAAAATTCCGTCAAAATCGGACCAGTCAGAACAAACTCTGCTTGCTGCAGACAAAAATGTTTTAAATGCGATTTTCGTTATCAGCAACGCAAATTTCCCGAAATCTGGATTTTTCTTTTGATATTACAAACACTCCAATTTTCTTATATGTATAGATTCTGATTGTACAGAGAACTAATTTCAAATAACTTTAGGTGTCAGGTGAACCAATGCCGGAGACGAAGTGGTTCTTGGGTAAGAAGGAGGTGAAGTCGTACGGAGACATGAAGGTGCAGCACTCTGACTACAACACGAAGCTGACGTGCAAGGCGGCCACCAGGGCTGACAGCGGCCGGTACACCATCACCGCGGAGAATGTCAACGGCAAAGACGTGGCTGAGGTCGAGGTGATCGTGCTCAGCGTGCCCAGCCCGCCTGGAGGACCACTTAAGGTACTTTACTATTGAAATATTAAACAGATGATTAACAGTAAGAGATGCAGTAAAATTCTTTGAGAAACAATGTTTTTAAAGTAAGGCTTGTTAGATTGTCCTTTGATAAAACTTTTTAGAATGTACTTATTGTAGGTACGAAGTCTACATTCTCGACTAGAAGGTTAAAAAACACCACAAACTACGATCCATACATCAATTATTCTCCCTTTAGTGTAGGTTCTAATAAATCTGTACACCTCCAGGTATCAGACGTGCACGCAAACGGTGCGAAGCTGTCATGGAACCCGCCGGCGGACGACGGCGGCCAGCCCATTGAGAAGTACGTGGTGGAGCGCATGGACGAGGCCATGGGCCGCTGGGTGCAGGCCGGGGAGACCCTCGGCCCGGAGACCAGCCTGCCGGTGGACGGCCTGCAGCCAGGACACAAGTACAAGTTCAGAGTACGGGCTGTTAACAGGTATGGTACTTTATTATCAAATTATATTTTTGTCTTGAGCGATAGCGCCCTCTTGCGGACTCTACCAGGCGCTATAAAAGACCTTGTCATACTATTAATCTTCAATTTTTTTCACACAGGCAAGGTAAATCAGAACCTCTTACGACACCACACGCTACTGAAGCTAAGAATCCATTCGACGTGGCCGGCAAGCCCGGCACGCCTAAGATCAAGGACTTCGACAAGGACTTTGTGGAGCTGGAATGGACCCGCCCAGAGACCGATGGCGGAGCTCCCATCACTGGATACGTCATCGAAAAGAAGGACCGCTTCTCACCCGACTGGGAGGAGTGTGCACAGGTACATTTACAAAATCCATTCTATACATTTGTATTTAATTTTAAAACATTAAACACGTTCAATATCAAAGTCCTTAACGAAATTTTAACCTCTATCTTATTTTCAGATCGAAGGCGACGTAACTTCTGGTAAAGTTCCCGACCTCATCGAAGGCAATACATACGAGTTCCGCGTCCGCGCGGTCAACAAGGCCGGCAAGGGCGTGCCCAGCGACGGTACAGCGCCGCATCTCGCCAGGCCTAAGAACTTACCACCCAAAATTGACAGGAACTTCATGTTTGATATCAAGATCAAGGTCGGACAGAACTTCGACCTTGAAGTGCCCGTGGCTGGAGAACCGACGCCAACCAAGGAATGGTTGCACGGCGACAACGTTGTCCTTAATACCGACAGGATCAAGATTGTCAATGACGCTCACACCACCAAGTTCCGTGTGATCGACGCTAAGAGAGCAGACTCCGGAACGTACACTCTCAAAGCCAAAAACGTTAACGGCACTGATTCTGCTACCGTAAAAGTGCTTGTAATGGACGTGCCGACGGCGCCGGAGGGACCGCTGCGTGCAGACGACATCACGAAGTCTGGCTGCTCGCTGCGCTGGCGCCCGCCTAAGGACGACGGCGGCTGTGAGATCACACACTATGTTGTCGAGAAAATGGACCAAGAAAACCTCCGCTGGGTTCCCGCCGGAGAAGTGCAAGGTTGCCACATACGTATTGATCATCTGATTGAAGGACACGACTACAACTTCCGAGTCCGTGCGGTCAACAAACAGGGCGAATCGCAACCGCTAGTAGGCCAGGAAGCGATCACTGCCAAGGACCCGTATGGAACACCAGACAAACCTGGCACCCCGGTGGTCAAAGACTGGGACAAAGATCATATGGACTTGGAATGGGTTCCTCCCAAGAAAGATGGTGGTACTCCAATCACAGGATACATTATCGAAGCCAAGAAGAAGTACGGACCTTGGGAAGTTGCAGCCACTGTACCTGGAAACCAAACTACAGCTACGGTTCCAGGATTGCAGGAAGGAGAGGAGTACGAGTTCAGAGTTATCGCCGTTAACAAAGCAGGAAATGGTGAACCGAGTGACGCATCTACTCCGCAAGTGGCTAAAGCCAGATTCTGCGCTCCACACTTCGATAAAATGCTGCTCGCTGACAAGACCGTCAAGGCAGGACAGCGCATACAATACGAGATACCGATCGAAGCATCACCTAAGCCGACAGTCGAATGGCAGATCAACGGCAAAGTGGTTCAGCCATCAGATAGAATCGACATTCAAATTTTGCACAACAGGGTTATCTTAGACATTCCATTCTCCGTTCGCTCTGACGGAGGAGTTTACAAACTGACATTGAAGAATGATCTTGGAGTTTGTTCAGCTTCGGCTCAAGTCACAGTACTGGACAAACCGTCCAGGCCGGAGAAGCCGCTCGTGGTCTCCGATGTTACAAAGGATTCGTGCTCATTGTCATGGAAGGTCCCGCTTGACGATGGTGGGTCACCAATCTTGCATTACGTCATCGAGAAAATGGACTTATCTCGCGGTACGTGGTCGGATGCCGGCATGAGTACCTTCCTTTCCCACCAAGTGACAAGATTAATACACATGAAGGAATATTTGTTTAGAGTGAGCGCAGTTAACGCTATCGGTCAATCTGAACCTTTAGAATTGGACCGCGCTATTGTAGCGAAGAACGAATTCGATGAACCTTCCGCTCCTGGCAAACCTGTAGCAACAGACTGGAGCAAGGATCACGTTGATTTGGAATGGGCCGCACCCAAATCCGACGGCGGTGCACCCATTACCGGATACATTGTCCAAAAGAAGGAGAAGGGCAGCCCGTACTGGGTAAATGCCGTCCATGTGCCACCTAAACAGACCAAGGCTACTGTGCCAGATCTAATAGAAGGTCAAGACTATGAATTCAGAGTTATCGCTGTCAATCAAGCCGGACAATCCGAGCCTAGTGAACCATCTGATATTATCACTGCCAAGGATAGATTTGTCGCACCTAAAATCATCACACCACTTAAGGAGGTTCGTATTAAAGCCGGTCTTATTTTCCACGTGGACGTGGACTTCATCGGAGAGCCTACGCCGGAGGTCAAGTGGACTTGCGAAGGCAGAACTGTGGTAACCAACGAGAGGACTACAGTCACCTCGGTGGGACACCACACTATTATTCATACTGTGAACTGCAAGCGTTCAGATGCTGGAAAATACAACTTATTCTTGAAGAATGACTCTGGAACTGACGAGGGCAGCTTCGAACTGATCGTCTTGGATGTACCGGGAGCACCACAGCCTCCATTCGAGTACGAGGAGATCACTGCACAATCTGTTACCTTATCATGGAAGCCACCTAAAGACAATGGCGGCAGTGAACTTACCGCCTATGTCATAGAAAAACGTGATCTCACTCATGGTGGAGGCTGGGTTCCGGCCGTTACTTATATCAACCCTAAAAATACACACGCAACTGTTCCTCGTCTGTCTGAGGGTACCAAGTACGAGTTCAGAGTGTTCGCAGAGAACTTGCAGGGTCGGTCCGAACCTCTCGTGACCGACAAACCTGTTGTTGCCAAGAACCAATATACCGTACCTGGCAAACCAGGAAAACCAGAGCTCGTTTCAGCGGATAAGGACCATATTAAGATCAAGTGGTCTTCGCCAATCTCGAACGGTGGCTCTAACATTTTAGGCTACGATGTCGAAAGAAGAGACAAAGCTACAGGCAGATGGATAAAGGTCAACAAGGAACCTGTTAGGTTCAATGAGTATGAAGACGATAGAGTACAAGAAGGTCATCAGTACGAATACAGGGTATCTGCTGTTAACGCAGCAGGACCTGGCCAGCCTTCTGAGCCTTCTAATGTTATAATTGCTAAACCTATGAAAGAAAAACCGAAGCTTTCTCTCGACCACCTCATCGGTCGTAAGATCAAGGTTCGCGCTGGTGAACCAATCAATATTAACATTCCAATCGCCGGTGCACCGACACCGAAGATTACCTGGACCAAGGGCGCCATCCCGCTCGTTCCTTCGCATAGACTTTCCTCTGAGACTAGTCCCGATGAGACCAAGCTTAGCATTGAGAAGTCTACCAGAGAGGATGCAGGCAAATATACTATCACTGCAACTAATGAATATGGAAAAGATTCTGCTGATATTGAGGTTATTGTCGTCGACAAACCCGGTATACCGAAGGGACCACTTTCGTGCACACCCGTTACACACGAGACTATGAGTCTGACCTGGTTGCCGCCCACAGACGACGGCGGCAGTGAAATTACTGGCTACGTCGTCGAGGTTGCTGAGTTCGGTGTCAACGACTGGCGCACTGTCGCCGGCTTCTGTCCGAAGTGCTCATTCACTGTTAAGAATCTAACCGAGGGCAAGAAATATGTCTTTAGAGTACGAGCTGAGAACTTGTACGGACTCTCTGAGCCGCTGGAGAGCAAACCGATTATCGCTAAACTACCTTTCGATCCACCAGATGCACCAGACACGCCTAAGATCACTGGCTACAGTGCTAACAGCTGCTCACTTGAATGGCATCCGCCGACTAACACTGGAGGAAAGCCTATTACCGGTTACAACGTCGAAAAGAGGGAACGTGGTGGTGAATGGGTAAAGGTTAACAACTATCCTACACCTAACACTTGCTACACCGTCCAAGACTTACGCGAGGGTAACCGCTATGAATTCCGCGTTATCGCAGTCAACGAAGCCGGCCCTGGCAAACCCAGCAAACCGACCGAACCTATTATTGCACAAACTCAGAGGCTCAAACCCAGCGCTCCCGAGGCGCCTAAGCCTGACAGAATCACTAAAGATTCGGTCACGCTCTCGTGGAGACCGCCAAAGAGCGATGGTGGGGCTAAGATTAAGGGCTATATCATCCAACAGAAGGCCAAGGGAGACAAAGACTGGAAAGACGTTAACGACACACCTATTCCAAGTCTCGTTCATACGGTACCGAAACTCAAAGAAGGCGAAGAGTACCAGTTCAGAGTTATTGCTGTTAATGAAGTTGGCAATTCGGAGCCTAGCAAACCCACTGCCGACATTACGATTGCAGAACAACCGAACAAACCTTGTATGGATCTCGGCGGCGTGCGTGACATCACTGTACGTGCTGGTGAAGATTTCTCTATTCACGTGCCTTACACCGGCTTCCCGCAACCGATCGCATCCTGGTTCGCCGATGATAACCTCCTCGACGTCGACGGGGACTCGAGAATATTCCAAAAGATCACACCGGACTCCGCTTCGCTCGTGGTTAAGAACGCCAAGAGATCAGACGGAGGCCAGTATAGATTGCAACTCCGCAACCCATCCGGATACGACACGGCCACCATCAACGTGCGCGTGCTCGACAGACCCGGCAAGCCTGAAAACCTTCGCGCCGACGAGTTCGAGGGCGAAGCGCTCACGCTATACTGGAATCCGCCCAAAGACAATGGCGGTGGAGAGATCACAAACTACGTTGTTGAAAAACGCGAAGCACGTTCACCCACTTGGACCAAGGTGTCCGGATACGTCACGACACCGTTCCTCCGCGTGAAGAACTTGACCGTTGGCAGGGACTACGAATTCAGAGTCATGGCTGAAAACCAATACGGCCAATCGGAGCCAGCGCAGACTACCGAGCCGATCAAGGCGAGACATCCGTTCGATCCGCCGGGCCCGCCTGGCGTGCCGCGGTCCGTCGAGACCACAGAGTCGTCGATCACGGTCACGTGGTCGAAGCCACGCAACGACGGCGGCTCCCCGATCACCGGGTACATCCTCGAGAAGAGGCTAATTACCGAAGACAAATGGACGAAGGCGTGCCACGCACACATTCCAGATACGACGTACCGTGTGACTGGGCTGATCGAGAACCACGAGTATGAGTTCCGTGTAAGCGCAGTAAACGCGGCCGGGCAGGGACCATACTCGCAGAGCTCGGACGCGATCCGCGCCTGCGCCCCGCCCAACTGCCCGCGCATCACCAGCGACCTCAGCCTGCGCGACATCACCGTCATCGCAGGCGAGGAGATCAAGATCACCGTGCCCTTCACCGGAAATCCGAGACCGAAGGTAAACTTATAGTTAAATAACTACCACTACTGTAACGATTAACAAAACATCTACTTATTATAAGGTAAATGTTATCACTTAGTTCCTATAAACAAAATGCTGCGTACATTCTCAGGTGTCATGGATCGTGAACAACGATGAGGTATTCCCGGACAACCGTATCAGGTTCGTGACGTCAGACCGCGACACGGTGTTCCTCAACAGCAGTGCCAAGCGCTCAGACACCGGCTCCTACACCGTGCAGCTCCTCAACTGCGAGGGCTCTGACAGCGGTACCTGCAGGGTGAGTCACTTTGCTCCTAGTGTAATATGGGAAAATGTGTTGTATTCTTCAATCCCACGTAATCTAAAGTAGAATACAAAAGTGTAGTGGTTAGTTGTAAATTGCACTTTTATAATTATTAACGTTGTTACACAGGTGCTGGTTGTAGATAAGCCATCTCCTCCAGTGGGCCCGCTGGATTGCTCCGACATCACGCCGGACACGTGCACGTTGTCATGGAAACCACCGCTAGATGACGGCGGCTCGCCCATCACTAACTACATTGTCGAGAAGCTGGACAATACAGGCGTAAGTAATTACCTTGTTTTCAAAACAAATTTTAATGGAGTCTTATTGTTTGAAAAGAATTTCAATGATGCAAAAGTTTTTGTAGATATTTCGGCAGTGTAAACCCATGGTTTGTGTATCAAAGAAACTGAAATCAATATATATGACTCATTAGTCATTAGATAGATCAAAATCATTCATATTAATCAAACATCTATTATATTGACTAGTTTATTGACATTTTTATGTTTTTAATGACTTACAGGTATGGTCGAAGATATCTTCGTTTGTCCGCAACTGTCATTACAACGTAATGGGATTAGAACCGAACAAGAGATACACGTTCCGTGTTCGCGCTGAGAACCAATACGGCGTCTCCGAGCCTCTTAGTATGGACGACTCTATTACTGCTAAGGTTTGTAGCATTTTTTTATTTATTAGATATCATATTGACCAAAATAAACGTCAAGAACGTAGTCAAATTTTGAATAATAGCGAATCAAAAATCCTTTAGCAGTTACTCATTCTTCTAATGCCTAAGCCAATATTACCAAGCTTCGTAAGCAATTCTAAGTAAATCATTAATCCTTTTATCTTGCATATATTCATATATTCTAATTACTTGTTTCAGTACTCGTTCACTGTGCCGGACGCGCCTGGCATGCCGCGCGTGCTGGACTGGGATGGCTCCACGGCCACCGTGTCGTGGGACAGGCCGCGCTCCGACGGCGGCGCGCGTATACAGGGATACAAGGTCGAGTTCAGAGACGTACAGGACAGCGTTTGGTCCAGTGCTGACTACCTCGTCAAGGAATGTAATTACCAGGTCAGTGGATTGCAAATGGTGTAATCTTTAGGTGTCTGAAGAATATGACGACGAGAATTTACTAATGAGCCATCATATCTGAATCCACTCCCGTCTTAATCATATCCTCTTCACACAATCCATCCATACTTTCTTTGGTCTTCCTCTACTTTTGTAGCCATCCACATCCGATCCTAACACTTTCTGGCTTTACTTTCATTAGATTTGACACTATAAATGTATGCAGGCTTACAATCTCGAACCTGGTCATGAATACGAGTTCCGCGTGCGCGCAAAGAACGCGGCCGGTCTGAGCAAGCACTCCGCGAGCTCTGCGCCGTTCCGCGTGCGTGCGCGCGCCGCCCCGCCCTCCGCGCCGCAGAGCCCGCGCGTGCTGCGTGTCGGACGCAACTACGTCGACCTCGTGTGGCAGCCGCCCGCTAGCGACGGAGGTAATGAACTAAACTCTACATAATTCACTTATATTTAAATAACACCTGGATCCTTTCTAGCCTATTCGAAAAGCACTAAGTCATTAACATTTTTTTTGTACAAATTGTGACTTCGTTTCTGATTTATAGTTGTGTGATGGTAACGATGTGTACCCAAAGATATTTAAATAATATATAGACGAGGCATTATTTTCACCGGTACTTTATTTTTTTTTATTGTAAGGTATTAGTTTTCATGTCATTTAGTACGGCACTTCGTGTCCTTGTATTGACATTAATAAACAATTTAAAAAATAGAGCAGACATAGTTGAGACTTCACAACTTCACAGATATATTTGAAACTCTTTAGATAACTGACGAGATTGAAATGACCTCTGATTGTGGTCGTGGTCTAACACGTACCTAATACGTACTCCAGGTTCTCGTATAACCGGATACATAATCGAGCGCCGTGAGACGAGCAGCTCCGTGTGGCTGAAGTGCAACGACTACAACGTGCAGGACACCAGCTACACCGCGCTGCAGCTGCACGAGCGCGCGGACTACGAGTTCCGTATTATTGCTGTTAATGCTGCAGGTCAGTTGTATTCTAACGTCTAGAATTACGTAACATACGACGCTCTCTACTTAAATTTAAGTAATTGAGAAAGTCGTAATTTTACAAGAAAGCGCATTAAAATACAAGCATATATAACTCTAGATTTATTTATCATACAGTGATCATTTTTGTCAGTAAAAATATCTAATTATACTGTTCGAATTATATAAAAAGCTGTGCTTTCCAATTTATTTTTTTAATAAACGCAAGTTTATTTTTGTAAATTAAACATGAGAGAGATTTACACAATATCAAGAGTATTTGATATACCCGTGTCCGGTAAATTTTGCACTGTATTATTAAAAAAATTGGTTCCGTTGGGGTTGCCGTCATTCATGAGCGTCAGATCAGTTAATATTAGGCAAACCGCTGCTTGTTTGTCCCTTTTTCAATAAACAATTGTTACTTATCAATTACCAAGTAAAGTTATGTATGTGTTCAGGTAAATCGGAGCCATCCAGTTGCACCACACCGGTGCGCACTGGCGAGGAGGCGGGCGGCGTGAAGCCGGAGTGGCTAAGACCGCTGCCGGCGACGCTGACAGCGCCGCTGGGCCGGCCCTACACGCTACAGTGCCAAGCCAGTGGCACGCCAGTTCCCACCGGACGCTGGCTCAAGAACGGCCGCGAGATCGTGCTCGGTGCTAGGTATATTGCGGAGTCACGCGAGGGCACGCTGAAGCTCAACATCCTGGAGGTGGCGGACGGTGATGAGGGTGACTACACCTGCGAAGCTGTCAATAGTCTCGGCTTTATCTACTGTATCGCACATCTTAAGATTGGAAGTAAGTGTCTATCAGTTATTAGCTTTAAGATTATTTTTTTTGACATGAGTTCTTCTTAGTCTTCTAATTAAAGTTAATTTCATAATGGACTGTTGCTCACGTTTGTGTCCGCGTGAAATTAAGAAAAAAGGAAAAATTTGGCCTATGTTACTAAGCGATAACGTTAGCTTTTTAATGGTGAAAAATTTTTCGAAATCGGCCCAATAGTATTTGAGTTATTTTAATACAAAAAAATACAAATCTTTCCTCTTTATACTATTAGTATAGATTCAAACTTCACCCATATTTGACGATCAAGGTTTTTAGATAAAGATCAGTCGGATTGTTGTATGCATTAATATTGTCTTAAAAATGAATGAATGACTGAGTGAGTGTACGAAACTTAATGATTGAATGTCTCCAGGTCCACCTCGCATCACGCGCATGCCAGGCGACCTCCACCTGCCAGAGCACGACAACACGAAGATAAAGATCCTGTACACGGGCGACCAACCGGTCGACGTGACGTTATCGCGTGACGGCCGCGTGCTCTCAGAGACACCGCACTTCAAGTACACAGTCTTCGATGATTACATACTCATCTTTATCAAGGATATTACTAAAGATGATATGGGTAAGTCCTTTAGATATATTATTTTGATTGCTATATTTTTCCATTTTTTTTATTGTAATCAAAAGTGAAAGGGAACTAACATATTTATGTTTTTAATCTTCCAGGTATATACAAATTAACGATCAAGAACAATTCTGGCGAGACATCAGACACGTTCTCCGTAACCGTGACCGGCTTGCCAGGACCACCACAAGGTCCGCTCGAAGTGAGCGACATAACTCGTCATACTTGCACGTTGTCATGGAAACCGCCCGCATACGACGGAGGGTTGCCAGTCACGCACTATGTGGTCGAACGTATCGATGTTTCTGGTACCACTTGGATCACGATCGCCTCTTCTGTACGTGACACCAAGTTTACAGTGCACGGACTGACAGAAGGACAAGAGTACAACTTCAGGGTTCACGCCGCCAATGATAATGGAATCGGACCAGGATTGGAAGGTGTCAACCCTGTTAAGGTAATGCATTTTTTTATTAAGTGTGTTTGCTATTTTAAATCTCGTGATTTTTTTATGATTTAAACAGTTTTAAAAAGAAAAAAATCCTCATAACTTCTGTCAGACTGAAAGTCGTTTGTCAGTCATTTAAACAATCTGATATTGTATATTTGTCTTGACAGTTCAGGGAACAGCAGTCCATTTTTAATTACACAATTTAATCATAAACGTATACAATTTGTAGGCGAAGGCACCATTCGACCCGCCATCAGCACCAGGGGTGCCTAAGATCCTGGAAGTGGGCGGACACTTCGTACATCTGGAGTGGGAGAAACCCGAGAGCGATGGAGGCGCTAGAATACAAGGTAAATGACACGAAAATCATTTAACATACGCCCGTAACTCGGAGGGGTAGGCAGAGACTACGGTCCTCCTTTTGACTTGATCCTCCCTATCTCGTATCTTCTACATTCTTGCATCTATTCATATATGCACGTCTTAATTTCTGTTTTTAACAAGAAAATCAAAACACGATTTTTAATCACCATCATCATCACGAGCTCACTATACGTCTCCACCGAGGGGCTCGGAATTTACCCTACGTTAGTGTGAAGAGACCTTAGTCCATCACGCTAGCCCACTGCTGGTTGACATGTTTTTTTTTTAATTACATTACATTATAAAATACCGTAGAATAACAGTAAACATATTTTATCCAGGTTATTGGGTAGATAAACGCGAGGTAGGGTCTAGCAGCTGGCAGCGTGTCAACGCGACGCTGTGTCTGCCGACGCAGCTGAACTGCGCCAACCTGGTAGAAGGTCGTCAGTACGAGTTCCAGGTGACGGCGCAGAATGAAGCTGGAGTGTCCCCACCAAGTACTGCCTCGCAGCAAGTCAAGGTCGTCGATCCTAAGGGTAAGTTATCCTGTAATTAAGGAGGTAGATACTGTTGGGTGTGGCTTATATAACGGTAGGAGGTTAAGGGCCTGTCCCACTACTGCCTGATAAAGACTCAGATAGCTTAAAAATTACGTCACTGTCTGATAAAGTAACAAAATACGAAATTTCCATCGCATATTTTACACGTTGGATTGTTATCTGACAGTTTACAAGAATTCGGTAGGACTGACTCTAAGACTTAAAGAATATTCGCATGAAATAATTTTACATTAAAAATACAATCAACTTAAATGTCACGTATCTGTCATGAGAGAGATATGATAAAAATGGAAAATTAAAGTAAAGATGTTTTGAGAGTTTAAAATAATTGATTACAGTTTTAATTCTTTATGTAGGCATGTCAAATACATGATTGTGCAAAGCTTTATTTTTTGTTTACAGCGGCAACACCACCTGAGATCGTGAAGCCTTTGAAGAACGCCAACTGCATACAGAACCACAACGCCAAGTTCCAGTGCACCATCACCGGATCACCCAAACCAACCATCACCTGGTATAAGGGTAAGTTCTCACAGTATTCAATCATTAAGTGGTTTTGCGAACAATGAATCTTAACTAACTTTAGTTTATAAATGAGTGTCTTCTGTTATCTATTTATATATGGGTATTAAAATAAATAAAATTTTCACTTTCAAAAATCAAGTGATATAGTTTTACGTATTGCACGCATACGTGCGTGCGCGTATACTTGATTAGATTTCATTTAGCTATCATGTGCATTTTAATTTTTAATGTTCAGGTCTAAAACTATACATTAATTATTCCTTACAATAATTATGGGTGTTTTTACTTATTTGTTTGTGATTTAGGTGCTCGTGAGATAGGCAACGGTCCGCGGTACCGCATCTGGAGCGAGGGCGACAACCACTTCCTGACAGTAGCGGATGTGTTCGGCGAGGACGCGGACGAGTACGTGTGCCGCGCCGTCAACCGCGCCGGCGTCAAGAGCACCCGCGCTGAGCTGCTCATCATGAGTCAGTCATCACATCTTTATTATTATAATTACTAATAAAATAAAGCGTAAACACACTTGGTGGCGTAGGATGTCAATAATCATAGCATATTTTTAATAAAAAGCTCTACATTTACGATAGGCTATAGGCTATACATTATCACGCTATTAAATTTAGTAAGTAAAATGAAAAAAAAAACTATGCGGGAAAGGGACGAAAACCATAAGTTGACAATATCAATGAAGCAAGGTTGCCATAGTAACGGTAATTGCTATCCAATGTCAAAGGACTTTGTCATTTTTATATTTAAATTTTGACGTTTGCAATTAAAAGTTTTACGAAATGTGAACAATAAAATACAGTTTCTGTAACTTCCTGCTGATGAACCCGCACGGGAACAGCTATTTAATATAGACAGTTCAACTTTGTTTGACATCCCACTATGGTGGGATCTATGGATAACTAAGCGACTTTGATCCAAGAAATAACATTTTCATTTTCTATTCCCAGCTGCACCTAAACTGAACGTTCCGCCTCGATTCCGCGACACGGCGTACTTCGACAAGGGAGAGAACGTTGTCATCAAGATCCCCTTCACTGGCCACCCCGTGCCCAAAATCACGTGGGTGCGCGAAGGAGAGACCATCGAGTCTGGTCTGCACTACCATGTCGAGAGGAAAGGTATGGACATTTAAATCTGCTTTAATAAAGTCGGTGACTTCCAGGGCCTTGGACACAAAGGGACACCAAAGTCAGCGAATTACACAGTTTCACAAAAAGCCTGTAACCCACTTTCTTAAAAGTTTCATTTTAAGCTATTAAATATATTTTCAGAGCGCCACGCGATCCTAACAATCCGTGACGCCAGCAAGATGGACTCTGGTCCGTACAGGATCACCGCGGAGAATGAACTGGGACAGGACTCGGCCGTTATCAACATTGAAATTAGTGGTACGTTAATAACTACACAGTTTTATTTACATGTCATTTATGTACCTGAGACTATCTAATTTACTGTTTAATGTCCAGTTACGCAGAAAAAAATATTTTTTTCATAGTACTGTATTTTCTATATTTTAAATACCAACTCTAAACATTGTTCTTTCGTTTAATCTATGTCATTCGTTCTCTCACTCAGTCATTCATTCGTTCGTTAATTCCGTAGACCGTCCGGACCCGCCGCGGTTCCCTGCCGTGGACAGCATCGGCGTGGACTCTCTGGCGGTGAGCTGGCGCGCGCCGGTATGGGACGGCGGCTCCGACATCACCAGCTACCTGCTGGAGAAGAGGGAGCACCCCATGACCAGCTGGATACGAGTCGGCACCACCAGGTTATTTTTTTATACTATAATATGGCAAACGAGCAAGCGGCCACCTGAATCCGCCAAAATAGCCAAGCGACCACTGCCCATAGACATCCGCAAGTGCTCATGCATTGGCCTATACTCGAAGGAGGAGACGCACATACAGAGGATGTTTTCCTTTTCTATGTGTCTCCTCCACGATCAAATCCACTTTCCCTTCCCATTCATATAAAGAAAGGAAAAGAGACTAAATGTAGGCCGGCACGCACTGACTGAGACTGTACACGGAATTTCTCCCACTTCACGCCTGTCTTCTGTGTGGTTGTATTTCGAATGGTGTCATATGCGAAGATGTTAAATTTCGTACTCGTATGTCTTTAGAAATATTATGTCTTACAAAATAAGCCAAAAAAAAATATATATGCTTAACTGTTATTTTCTCATGCAGGTTCACCACAATGGCGGTGACGGGTCTAGTCCCCGGCAAGCAGTACGAGTTCCGCGTATACGCAGAGAATATCTACGGCAGGTCGGAGCCTAGCGAGCCCACCACGCTTGTACAGACCAAGTCTATTATCAAGAAGGAGTTCAAGAAGAAGGAATATCCAGGTAAGAAACTCTCTCAAAGTCGATAATTAAATACTAAAGGAGGCACAGAGTAACGCAGATTTAGCGTTAACCCTTAATGCGACGGAGTTTTTTGAAGCAAGAAAATATAATATGTTACCAACACACTAAAATCAAACGTATTTTTCTCTAAACCAGTTCAATAGATTTTTTTTAATTAGATGTTTGTCACACTAGATACTCGAATTAACGGTTAATAAATTTACTAGTGTATTTTGATGAATGTTTTGTACCAAAACATTATTTAAACTAGTCTAAGTTCTTTTAAGAAAAAACTTGAGTATAGTTTTTATAAATAGATAAGAATGATTATAGCACAAAAAATAACTATAAAATATTTATTTCCAGTGGACGAGACAGGCAAACGTATCCGCACGAACGCGGACCATGGTCCAGTAAAAGATTACGATAGTTACGTGTTTGACGTGTACAGCAAGTATGTTCCCCAGCCAGTGGACATCAGCACATGCTCCGTGTACGACAAGTATGATATACTGGAGGAGATTGGTAAGTAACACACTTACACGTAGACAATACGCATGCACACAACGTACACGCACACAGTAGGCATGCGCACGCACAACGTACACGCACTTGGAGATTACGTACACGTTCGTACATTGTAGAGTACGTACAAGTTTGCGAAGTTTGACCATAAATGATTATAGTGGATATTTATAATTGTACAATTAAAAAAAAACTGTATTGTATTAATTTTTTTAACTTGTGTGGTTTGTTAATACATATATCTCAAGGACAGACGTTTTGTAGTTAAAAAATATTTTTATTTTCAGTTCTATAAGACTAATATTAAAAAACATGTTTTGGAAATGAAAAATAAAATGCATGTTTTTCGCATTATTTAATTGAAAAAGAACAATTTAATGAAATTAAATGTACTTAAAATTAGCTTGAAATATTAAAATTTAAAGAAAAAATTAAGCATGGTAATAAATTAGAACTAAAATAGACTCACGAAGTTGTTTGGGAGAGACTCCATGGTTGAATAGTTTTCTTAACACTAAACTAATACTGTAGTTAAACATTTTGAACTCTAAGTATAAGTACAAAGTGGTGAATTTCGCAGGTGACTTCGTGAGAGCCTCTTCTAAAAGGAAACGCGGCACAGGTCTGTGTGTGAAAGGATCGATGTAGTGCATCTCTTTCTGTCTGCATCTCTCTGTCTCACACGCACACCGCTATATTACAGTTTTAAATATATTTAAGAAGGTTTATTTAGACGAAACTCATAGATCAAAAATATAGATAAAACAAAAAGTCTAAATCATACCTTCAAATTATTTATTGTAATTTTTAAGCATGAATTTTTAGTATAATTTTATTCGGAATGATTATAATAGGTATTTTTCTAATTCTATTTACTTATATATTTAAACATATAATTAGGATGTATGTATGTAGATTATGTATTTAGCACGTTTTTGCATTTCTATTACCACGTCTTATATACTACAGTTTTATATTAATGTAGTGGTAAAAACATAATAAATAAAAACGATAAAAAAACACAAGCACGAATTTAAACTTTAAAGATATAACTATAGAGTTTTATTTAAAGTAGAGAATAAAGCACGTAATAAAAAGACTAAGTAGAAATTTGAGACTTATGTGGTACACAATAAGGTGTAAGTTCGCAAGCATGAGGTGGGTGTAACTGTTGTAGGCACAGGCGCGTTCGGCGTGGTGCACAGATGTCGTGAGAGGAGCACGGGCAACTACTTCGCGGCTAAGTTCATACCGGTCGCCGGTGCGATGGAGAAGGAGCTCATCAAGAAAGAGATAGATATAATGAATCAGCTACATCATAGGAAATTGATCAATTTACACGACGCTTTTGAAGATGATGATGAAATGGTGCTCATATTTGAATTGTGAGTTTTTTTATTTGTCACATTCTGTATGATAAAATAAACATATAATATTTTGACGAGAAACTTTACCGACTCTTAAGAGCCAATAGCGGTAGGTATGGACTATCGATCTTGCGGTCGAGGTTCGAATCCTGACTTATTGTGAACTCCTAGCACGAGCTTTTTCAATCCTACGTTGAATGGTTAAAAGAAATATTAATAAAACCACAAAAATCTACTAACATATTTATTTTAAAAAAATTCTTTCCTTGAGTGTCGTAGAGCACAGCCAGTAGTTTTTTTCAATGAAAAATAGTTTTATTTAAATAATGTCTATAAATACTAACTAACATATCTATCAGTTTGTCCGGCGGCGAGCTGTTCGAGCGCATCACGGAGCCAGGGTACAGCATGAGCGAAGCCGAGGCTGCGCACTACATGCGGCAGGTGTGCGAGGGCGTGCGGCACATGCACGAACAGAACATCATACATCTCGACCTTAAGCCTGAGAACGTCATGTGCCAGACGAGGACCGGCACTGATGTTAAGGTAAATTGCACCTTATTACTATAGCGGTAAGACTTATTGTCAGTATTATGAGAAAGTCATACTCTGAATGGTTGGAACTAGATTACTTTGAAGGTCTTTAAATATTACTTTTTAGTTGTACTGTTTTTCTAATGGTTAAATGATAATGGGCGTGGTTCTCTAATTAAAGAATTAAATTGCCATTTTTATCTAGCAAACTCCATTTAAATAAATTTACCTTTATATTTGTCTACTTTTATTAATATTTTAGTT
>LD688951.1:1633545-1646935 GCA_003118335.3 Papilio memnon | reverse complement strand
ATCCAAAATATTTACCTCCTAAGTTTAATGGCGTGAAAATATGTAGCCTAAAGCGTAACGTAAGTCATCATCATCTCCTCCTCCTTATCCTACTTAACGTAAGTGTAGGTCTTTTTATTAAAAAAAATATTATTCAAAAATATGCTGTGATTGCTGACATCTTAGGTAACAAAGAAGTGTGTTTACGCTTTAATATATTAGTATAGATGTATGCGTACTTTTACCGTATTCCGATTTGTTCAATACTAATGGATATTAAATGTATCTAAGAAAGTTTCATATTCGGATTGCTTAAAAGACAATCCTGAGTACGATGTAAAACAAACTGGACCAGATATTCTGCGATTTTGATTGCAGTCAACAATTTAATATCTACCATTAGCTTACTCTACGGCTATATGTGTATGTGTTTCTTAATGGCGGCCATCTTGGATTTGACATAGTGTAATAAATTCTGCTAGTTAAGCACTTTCATTTGATATCCATATTTAGGTGGTTGTACAAAATTATTTCATCCGCCATTTTAGATTTAATTTAGTACACTGTAATTCAAGCCTTTAACTTAATGCCAATGTTAAATAAAAATTGACTTTCTCTCAAAGTTTATTTTTTTGCTTTCTTTCCAGCCACCGCTCCAGCTGCAATGGTTGAAGGACGGCAAGCCTATCGACGAGAGCTCGCCGCGGTACAAGTTCACTATGGAGGGCGCCACATACCAGCTGGAGATCAGCAAGTGCAGCTCCGACGACAGCGGACAGTACCAAGCACGCGCCGTCGGCAACAAGGGAGATGCACTCGCCGCTTTCTACCTCAATGTCGTCGACAACTAGGGCCCGCATTGCACCCTTGCGGCATCCCCACAATTATACAAGCCTACACTTATATTATCTCGAATATCATACTGGAATACGATTTTTTTATACAATTCGGAGTCTAATAGTGTAAAGGAGTTTTTATATTAAATTATTTATTAATATATTAAGTAAATAATAAGTGTTACCCTATCGAATGCCTATGAGAAGTCGCTTGGAAGATCGAATCCTCGCTCTCTAGTCACTTTTAAATGTTATTTTATTTATTGTCGACAACAGTTGTTACGTTTATTTAAAATATCGCAGCTTCTCTTTGAAAATTTATAAGCTTGAATAATCAATGTTGCTTTAGTTTAGTGTGAGCGGCGCGCGGGGGCGCTGCCCGCCACCGCAGCCGCCGCCGCGCCCCGCACCGCACTGACTAATTATTTTTATATAAATTGTATTATTTAATTGTACATAACTATATCATGCGACAGCGTAATTTATAAATAAATATGTATACCTTAAAAATTAAAATGATGTTTTATTTTTTAAATCATCCATACAGCGTAATTTAAATGCTTATAATAAAATGAACGCATCGTTCAATAGATGGCGCTATAATACTTATAAAGAGACTAGAATTCACTTATGCACTATTAAAATCGATTTCAAAAATTGAATTTTCTATCGAAATCAAATATTATCTGCCCACTTGAGACATAGGCCCCCAATACCTTCCACAGATTGCGGTCCTCCGCCTTCCGCATCCAATGCAAAATGTCCACTTCTCAGGAAATAATGAATTTGAATGTCCCAATTTCTATTAGAATAATTCTTGAAAACTGCTATCTCCTAATTTCTCACGCATAATTCTATTAATAATTTTAAATACATAATTTGATGCATAAAAGTTTTAATAGTTGAAAAGCAAATCAAGCCAGATGCGAGCGCTAGCAACAATCGCTACATACTTGCATTCCGAACGTGACTTAGCACTAACTCGCTCCTCATTCAAACAGATCTTATTTTAAAATATGAAATCCTCAGAAACGAGTTGAGATGTCGATGCTTTTATTTCATTACTGTTTTTTTTCAAATCAGAAGTAACCGGCTATAAGTCGGCGAGAGATTTTATTTATCATTTTAACGGCCTACTTGGTACAATTTTATAATAGTTCAATTTTAATAAGAAGCAAATTAATCAAATGATAAATAGGATATTTAGGTTAATAAAAAACAAGTAAAATCCTTAATTATTTATTGTGTTTTCTACAAAAAACTAAGATTAAACGCAGGCACATAATCGTATCAAGGAATAATTTTAAAAAATACTAATAAACTATTTTTATAAGCACGTAAGAACATGAATAAAAAACTCTTTATAAAAAACTGGACAAAACATTTTGACAAAACTTATTAGGGCTTCCTCTCCTGAACTAATTATAACAACTGTGTTTCAGGAGGCAGCACCTTCTCTTAACTATTGTCATATAGCTTTCGCCCGCGACTCCTTCCGCGTGGGATTAAAAAAAACAAAATGTTCTTCCAGACTATCCTTTACATCTATACCAAATTTCATCGAAATCCGTTCAGTCGTTTAGGCTAAAAACTCTAACAAACATGTAAACTTTCGCATTTATAATATTAGTACGATTGAAATAAGAGTAAGTTGTTACATTATAGTGAAAGATATATTATACATTGAATTCTAATAAATATTCTATTCAAAATAGTTTAACAAATTCGACTCGACTTCTGTTCGCGCTCGTACACCAATTCATTCCAAGCTCCATACAATATGGTTTATTACGAGATAATATTTAAATAGAGGCATTCAGTGAGCGCAGTAACAAATTCTAACGCACCAATTAAAGATTCGTTATGACGCCTGCCCACTGCTGGGACTATAAAATGCTTGTATCACAACCGATTCATATACAAGACCATAATAGTAAAATTAATGCTCAATAAAACAGTAGCGTGGACGCCGGCCTCTGACCATTAACCCGTGTTCAAAACGCTATTAAAAACGTGGAATTAAAAAAATAAGAAAAAAGTCCCGAAGACAAAAACCGAAGGCGGCCGGCAACGGAACAAAAAGTATCATATCTCCATTTCATATTTCAATATTTATCACGGGATCGTTCTTTTTCGAACAAAATTCGAAAAGGGTATGCTTTTGGACTTTTTACTCGCTGTCCGTTCGTTCGGTTTCTCTTATTATAAACGAGCGCGAGCGGAGATACATTTTTTAAAAATCATTCCGTTTTTGAACTTCTTACGCGATTCTCGGACTTGTGGCGGGTTTACGTTAGATTTGTATGGATACGGTCAATTATGAAATAAAACAATTTAACAGGATTGTCTAAATTTTTGCCCCTTTTATACACTCTTGGCTCTATTACAACAAGTTTCGGAATCATAATTTACATAATATTTTAAAATAAACAAATCTTGTTAATGTAATTTGCCAATCATAAAAGGTGTTTTCTGTCAGTTGAAGTCTATATGACTATTTTTAATTACTTCAGTGCGTATTAAAAAAACATTAATTACTTCAAGAAGCGAACCTATAACTTTCCCAAAGACCGGCAACACATCTGCAGTTCCTCTGGTGTTGAGGATGTCCATAGGCGTCGATGAGCACTCAGGTGCTGTTCGTTTGCTCTCTTTTGATATAAAAAAAAATGTCTTTAGCGATAACTATTTTAACGTCAACTACGAATTGTTGCTTTGAAAAGTACTTACTGTATTCAAAATTGAAAGTCGTATCCTTATTATAATAATTACAATTTAATGACGGTCCTTCATTCATCTCGCGTCTCACTCCCACATGAGTGTGTCTCGCTCGCACGGACGGAGGCTTTTGTATAAATCTTGTCTTGAGTGCATTAATCTAAAACGATCTATGACGGTTCATTATTTTATTCAAAAGGTGTTTGTGTCGGTAACAAAATACCGCAATAGCCCAAACAATTCTACGTTTATTTAACTTGCTTACTCTGTATATTTCTCCTTACGATATATGTTCATGTCTAAACTTGAAAGATATTGTTCTCATCATTTAAAATATTAAAAGTTAATAAAAATCTGATAAGTCTATCATTAGTATATAAAAAGCGTAGATTTTGAGCCTAAGAAAAAGCAAATTAAATAAAAAAAAACTGTTCATACCCTCTTTTTACCATCGCTGTCAATGGATGATTGCAAAATCTCATTTTAAAATTAAGTCCAGATTTCTATTTTTGAAAAATAACGCTAGATGTCGCTAATCGAAAATGTATTTTCCGAAAAATGAGAATATTGAATTATCTGTTATAATAAATAAAAATATTAACTAATTGGTTTTGATATTATTAAACATTAATATACAAAGGAGAATGTAAAATATTCATTTGTGAGTATTTTATTACTTCACAACGAGAAACGTCGAAAAATTTATCGAGATTTTGTTAATTTTTCTGTAGTCATTCGTTACGCGCTTTAAAGCTAAGGATTACTATGGAGTTGTTATCGTGTAAATATTTTTTTTCTTTATAACTTGTAAAGTAATCTTAAATAACGACGTAAAACGCGATCTAGAAGAACATGAAATGCATCAAAAGTACATATTATGAATGCACAACTTAAATTGTACTTAGCTTGGATAAGTAACATAGAACAAAAACTTTATTTTCATACCAAATACTAATGCATTATTTTTGGAACAGGTCATAAGTTACCTTTTGTTTTTAATGAAATAGTAACATTTAACCATCAAGACTCATAGGGCCAATAATTAATTTTTTTTCTATAACATCTACTCCATGTCGTGCCTACGTCCTGTGCTCGGTACATTATCATCGGCCGTTGGTATCGTTTATTTGTGCGATCGGCACCAACTGATTTAAGGCGAGTGTGTCTTCGGTTCGATTCCATACGCTCCTAAATACATCTATCCTTATTAACCACATTACACAAACGGTTGTAATAACCTTTACGTCTAAGGACATAAAGTTTTAAATTACTACACACTGTAATGTAAGTTCACATTATTACAATTTTAATCAAGAGTTTAGATAAGCGTAGAGTTTAATTGTAAATTACTATTGCCGCAAATTACTTGATGTTATTTTTGCTTGGCATGAGGCGTACGCTGCGCAATCCATCCTTTCCTAGATCTATGTACTTTGTATATACTATCTGTCCATATGCTTCCAATCTTGAATACATGCTTGAATACGTAAACCAAACCAAATGCCCCCTCCCACTGCGTCACATCATGGTGCGACCGCGTTTAGTCGCGAGGGATAGTAGCACATCACAATACCAGCATATCTCTTTCTCCGCGATGCCAGCTCGTCTAAGATGACGGAAGTTGTCTCTCAAGACCATAGCGCGGTGTCCACTTGAGCATCTCGGCCAGCCCTTCACCATGGATCGGCCTGGGTTCCTGTAAGTTTTCCCGTCGCTTCTTAGTTTTTGTAATCATACTAATCATATAAATGCGAAAGTTTAGATGGATGGATGGATGTTTGTTAGAGTTTGTAGCCTAAACAGAGGACGGTTTTCGATTAAATTTGGTATAGATTTAGAACATAGTATGGAAGAACACATAAGCTACTAGCTTTTGTCTGTTTTTTAGTCGCGGCTAGTTCGTCATAATTTAGTTAGAACAATCATATCATCGAACGCTAAAATAAGATCAAGAATGCTGATTTCAAATTTTGTCCCCTTCGTTTTTCGTTGTTTCTTCGTTTGACACTACCCTTTCGTCACTTCCCTTCAATATTAATAAATTGGTTTGGATACCTTAAAAGGATATTCCATAAACATAATCGTAGGGCGCTGACCCCAACACTATTGTCTCTGGCCACACAAAAGCCGTTTAAAAAAGTTCCCGATGGAAAAAGGTCAGATATTCCGTCATTGTGGAGCCTGTCATTGATCATTTTTTTCGAAAAAAACCTAAGAAATTCCGTCCGCGTTCAAATTGAATTTTGCCCCAGACTGGTATAAATAAGATCGCTCGGACAATGTTTTTCGTGGTTTTTGGTTTTCTTGACGGTTCTTTGTTGTGGGTTTTGGCGGCGAGTGTGGGTAACATCAGACGCAATTGAAGTTCTCAAGTTTTACTTATACTTTATGCTTACATTGAATGAATTTAAGTTACTTATCTAAAAGAACTTTTCATATTTTAACCATCAGGATACAAATTGCTAATCTCTAATAGCTAACTGCTAATAACTACTTCGGAAAGTAAAGAAAGATTGGGTAAAAACCGTTAAAAACATAGAGTAAAAAAACTTCAACATTTCCTATGTTAATTGTCTGTTAGTGGAAACAAACTTTGGTACAGTTCGATTACTTTCGATTACTTAGGCGATTTTTCATAATGATCTCGACGTTTTACATCTTCACAGACTAGACGAGCCTATGTACTATGTTGACTACAGTACACTCTAGATAAATTAGCAGATTTCGTTTTCACTAAGCGAGTTCGGTCTATAAATACAGCGGGGCAATGACAAAGGGGTACAAACGTACAGACCGACGTACCTACAATGTTCCTCTTATTTATAAGTAAAATATGTCGAACATCCGCGCGATCGTACTGCCTTCACCCATACATATGAATTTTATGAAACGAGAACAAAAATGGTATGGAGTACATAATGTTAATATTATTATTTATAAGTTGGCGTCATACAACAAATATTTGCGATCCCTAAGTTGTCTAAGTATAACACTAATTCACTGTGTTCCGTGCTAACCCATAAGATACCCGTGTACGGTAACATGAGACCTTAGGACATAAATGTACATCTGAATCAAAGTAAATATTTGTGGAATTTTAGTTAGATTTATGTAATTGAATTAGCGATAAAAATATAAAGGAGCTACTTCAATGATTTTAATAAATAAATGTAAAGAATTCAAAACTGTTAGGGATATGTTTATGGTCCGTTCTAAATGCAAAATTTGTAGCAACATATTTTTAATTAATATTTGATCTGGGGAGCGACTCCGCGGCGCGCGAGACGGCCGCTCGCGGCGACGTGCGTCGATTTATGCCGATACTCGATAATTAAAAACAATCCGCCATATTGCTTTTTATCTTTCGTTTTATTCCCCCTTTCTGTACGTCCCTCATTTGATTGTCTTACTTTTGGCCTTTTTTCCCCGCGAAGTTTAAAGAGCTTCGCCGTTTTTGCATTAACCCCCGCTATCGGATCGTCTCGACCGCTTTTGTATCGCATTGAGACGTTTTAATTTATATTTTTATCGTTTACGGGTATATGTGTCGGGCCAGGCCGCGCTCCTTTGTACCCCGGCTCGGCTGCTTGCTGCTTGTAGGAGACGGGTGAAACATCTGTTGATTTGCAAACATCTAACGTACGTTTTATGCCAATTGAAAACCCACATCTTTCTTCATTCAAGGTAGATTTAGTACTTAACCCTTAAATGCATCTTGTTGCCAAATCTGTACATACCACGTTTTACGTTATTTTATTGAAGTCGTGTGGTATGTGTTTCCGAACGTACTTTGACGACCATAGATAATAAATATATTGAATGTTTTTTAAATTGTTTCATAATTAATATGTATTTTTTATACCATATTTTTATCATTATTTTTTATGTACCTAAATACTTTCCAAGGCGCAATAAAAAACCATGCATTTAGGGGTTAAACATTAATTGTATACGCCAATTGTTATATTAAAAATGTAGAAAACCTTACATATAAATATCACTGCCTACCTCAGCTGACATCGACATTAAAGTATTTAATAAAAATTGTACAATATAAACATAAAAGCTACAACAATTAGTGTATTTTTTTTGAGAATAGTTTGTTTTTAGTGTATTTTATTTAGAAGTCGGTTTTGTTTTTTTATTATTAAAAGCCAATCGTTAATGACAGACAAAATAACTTTATCCATCAATGTACATACAAAGTTTGTTGTTTAATACGAAGTATTAGAATACTATTTTAAGTCAAAATTAATAAAAATCTTCGAACCCAAATGTCCTGAGTTAGTCAAAAAATTTAATATTCCACTATTTCTATTAAAAAAAAAACTAGAACAAATTTATTATCTGTACCATAATTATCTTTTATTGAATATGACGTCTGTTACCATCGAGTCAAAGAGTTATGGCCTCATCAAAATTGTGTTAGATAACGAACTTCTATTATACCGCGACGTTTATTTGAACTAAAAAATACCAATATTGACCCTTGACAAAAATAAATTTTGCACTTTTTCAAATTTGAACACAAAAACTATTCGATAAAAAGGTCCAGGTGCAGTAAAGGGTTGTTCAAAGTTCCCTATCCCTTTCTAATCTAATATATTTAAGTTCCATCTCGCTCTGTAACCCTTTAGGAAAGGGTGGAGTTTTTTCGGGTCAAATCTCGTGTTTTCTCATTGATTTTTTGCCTCATAATGAGATATTGTGTTACAAAATTTTATTATATTAGAAATTTTTAAAACTCTTTGAGTTTTATGTGTTTGTGGTTTAAATGTTATAAAAACTGAAAACATTAAACCAAATGGCACGTTCATTAAACGAATGTCGAAACAGAAGAGTTTTAAAAGCCTAATCTATTCAATAACAATTAACATCTAATGACGTGTTTGAAACAGATAGATGTGCCTAATTCGAATGATACAAGCATTCGTCACGCTCTGCCTTCACTGCGCCCACGCGATTTAATTTTTATAACGAAATGAACTCCCAGCAACAAACGACTATCATTACCAACTCTCCAAACTAAGAATAAGGAAACTAACGGCGCTGTTCTGTAAACATGCGATACAAAAAAATCTTCAATTGTCTTCAATACGCCTACGACTTAAAATATTGAATACAACGCGCGAGAAAAATATAATTAAATAGAATTGTAATTGTGAATATGCGCTCGCGACGCCATCTTCTGAACATCTGTTATTGTCAACACACCTGAGCTCAACTAGGAGTCCTCCTTCTCTATCTAACAGTATAACATCGTGTGTGTGCGAGTGAGACGCGAGCAGTAAATCAGTTCGGTAGAGATGTGGAAGTGACAAAAAACTCACGCTTCCTGTGTCTTTCGTATCATTTGAAAAAGGAATAATGTTTTTATAGAACAATCAAAGAAAGCAGATGCTGCTCCGTTCAAAATTAAAAAAAGGTGTTTACATTTAAAGTCTTACAGTGAAAATAACATTACTTGTAACCATGCATGCATGTAATTATGCATGCATGCAATGTATTACCACCCATTAGGTAAAAAGCAAGGTGATGCGTAAGTTTTTCTTTGTGTAGAAATAGAAATGCAATCACTTTAGGTGTTATATAATTAAACTTATATGCAACTATGTAAACTGTTAGTTTAAGATCAAACTGTAATAAACAATGAAGTAAATGCACAAAAATTAAATAACATGCACAATCTGTTAATTTCACTTATACTGTATAAGCCGCGGAGTTTTGACGTATTCCATACAATGTGGACTTTTTAACAATTCGAAAATAGAATGTTTTTAACGTAACCCTTCCATATTTGACATAAAAAAAGAGTTTTTATATTTAGAGCGGTACGCGGCCAGCATGTCAATGTGTTTCTTTTGAATCGAAAGAACAGCTTAAAATGGTCGTCGATTCGAAATTCGAAATGTGTATTAGAAATAACGGTTTTTCTACCGTTTTTGTTTCAATTTTACTTTTTTCTTTTGCATCGATAGCACATAAAATTTCGCAAAACAAGACTGAATAGTTTCGTTTAATCTATGGATACTAATATAATAAACCGTAAACACACACTTCTTTGTTGCCTAAGATGTCAGCAATTACAGGACATTTTTGTATAATTCTTTTTTTAATAAAAAGCCGTACACTTACGTCACGCTTTAGGCTATATATTTTGACGCCATTAAACTTAAGGGGTAAATTTAAATAAAAACTCTAATGTGGGAAAGAGACCATAAGTTGCTGCCAACATCAAGGAAAAAAGATTGCCATGGTTTGTCATCATGTCACGTCATTTTGACATTTGCAATTGATAATTTGACAAATGTAAACAATAAAATAAAGTTTTTATAATTTCACGCGGATGAAGCCGCAAGGGAACAACTAGTTTATAATAATTCTTAACATATTCAAAACGATCAGACCTGTAACTAATGGAAATATGAATAACATATAAAGATCTTTGTCAAGAACAATTTTATCTCTAAGTTATTGTTATAATTATTAAAAGTAAAGCCTGGTTGAATGTTGAGTCTGAGTTATGTGTTGTCAGCCATCTTCGCTACCGATTAAATTATTGATCATCTTTATACGATTTTTTTAGTAAGTATTTCTCGAACTTAGATTCGACGGTAAAAAATATAAAAAAAAACATTCAATCACTGTGATTACATTATCTACGATCTCAAAGATATCGGGTGCGTACACAATGTATAATCCCATAGTTGAAAGAAATCGTACATCAAAGGGGTAATTTTGTAGTAAAAAGTGTTCGTTACAAAGTAATATTTTGACAAAACTGCGGAGTCATGTTACTGGTGGGTAGGAATAAAAAAAAAAGGTTTTATTATACAGGATGTGAGAAATGACGTTACCAAAAAGGAAGTATTGAGGAAGTTGCATGATGAATTGTCACGAGGTTAAAGGCGGGAATATCCAGATAAATGCAGTAGTAGTTCGCATGACAGTCACTGACGCAATGTTACACATGCCAGTAAAAGGAAACAGTAGCCATGCCAATTCAGAAATATTAGGTGAGATGCGTGTGCCAAGGTTCGTACGCCCTATTTGTACGCCAGGTACTGGCATGTTAGCATCTACACATGTGTAACCTCTCCTTAACATCAACAAAAAGAATTACACAACACAATTTCTAACTTAAGTAATTCGTTGTTAGTCTCAAACATCCGGAATTGACCGAATGGCAAATTCAAATTTCTGTAATCTAGATTCCTCAATAAATCTAAATAAAACAAATGAATATACGTAGAAGACTTAATTATAAAAATTAATAAATAATCTAGTACCAGCCATTCCTTCCAAAATTCTGGGATCCTTGTATTTTTTACAGTGAACAAACTTCAATTATTAATCAATTAAAGTAATTAACTTTCAAAGGTAAATTACAAAAGCCAGAGATAATGATTACAAGAACATATACATTGATTTCTTGTCTTAACAAATGTATGGCATTTCGAAATAATTTAACACCGAGGACTTCTACGAAATATGCTATTAAATTTTATTGTTGTCATTGGAAACACGAAACTATTTTAATTTCCGTACGACACCGCCTCGTTGGCAAAAACACGACAGAATTACGAGATATTTCTAATTAGAGAGAAGGCGGGAGACGAGCAGATATGCGGACCTCAATGTTCGTTATTAATTTTTTAAAAATTTAAACAAAACTGACATTTCTCGGTTCGACAATGCCGGTCGTTTCGCGTGGCATTTTTACTTTAACATTTTTGACAACGCTTTGAGTGTGAGCGAGATAGCTTCAGTTTCTATTTTTAATTAGACAAAGATAAATAGCATAAGTAGATTTTTTCGGACACTTGTTGATTGTAGTTAGCTAGCTTTGACTTCAATGTTTTGGGTTTTGATTTCAAGACGAGACAAATTTAATTAAAAAACACTTTATGTCCAACGGATTTAATAGTGTTTATAATTTGTTCTTTCACAAAACGGTACAAATATACAAGTCTGCAAGAAGTCATTGTAAAATCAATTTAAAAGATATCGGAAATAGAAAAAGCTATGAACATCTGTTAGGTGATGTTTTTTTAATGTTTATTAAATGTAATTCAGTACAAATAGAATTAAATATAAATTAAGAAAACATGTCTTTATCAGGAATTGTATTAACATTAGTTTAAGATAAGATCTCGCTCTGAGCCTGGGATAATTAAAAGGAACAGACTCCGGGGCGCAGCGCACTGCACCGCGGCTGACATCGTTTCATTCCATTATTTTGAAAAGCGGTTCCACTGTACAACATGTGTCCGCTGACGTAAATACTGTAGATTATAAAAAGTTAACCTCCTAAAGTATTACTTAACTAAAAATAAATTAAGCTACAACTTAGCGTTAGGAATTAAATAAATCTATTAACAAAAATCTATTGAAATAAGTGATGTAACAACATACAACAGACGTAAGTTTCTTCAGTAGTTTTTTAGAGCCAGTTAGGTTTTCTAAGAGACTTATAAAAACGTTACAGAGGTAAAATCCCAGCCGCCGACCTTTTTCAATATAACTAAATAAATGTTCTTATGAAGATGAGTTAATTTGTCTAATTTTCGCCATCCTTAAACTAATTACTTTACCCGATTTCCCCCCTATAATAACATTACCGATTCGAACTTCTTAATTACAAATAACAAAACTGTCATCGACAAAACAAAACATCCAAAAAACGTAGTTACACAGTTTTCCAAGCGCGCCCGCTGTACCGGACGCTGCGTATTTCCGAAAACGCGCGCTTTTTGTGAATGCGCGTAATTTTCTGAAAATGCATTCGAACGCCGCAAAGTCAACCACTAAATCGATGTTGTAATTATACCTATTTCGATGATCGACTTTTTCATTCGCTTCGCTCACTTACCGATGCACCGGTTTGTATTAATTTCACCGCATTCGATTGGAGATACGAAAAGTTTGCCGATGCGTTATTACTCGCTGTTTACGATGTCAAATCGATTATAAAAACGTATAAGGAATATTAAAATATACTGCTTAAATTAACTTTTTTTCATATTTAAGCAATTTTTAATGTTTTCGTGGGAATATGTACGGTAAATTTTACTAATAATAGAAATGCGAAAGTTTAAATGGAGGGTTGTTTGTTAGAGTAGCCTAAACTGCTGACGGATTCCAATGAAATTTGACATAGTACAGACTAGAAAGAACACATAGGCTACTTTTTTTTTAATTCCCCGCGGAGGGAGTCACGGGCGAAAGTTAATTATGTAATAAAAACGAATAAACATTTCTTGTAAAATTTAACTGATACCGTTTTGTTGGAATTCTGTCAAAACTAGATTTTCGAATAATTTTTATACAATACAAAGTACTCGGTAAATTTGATTAAAAATAAAGAATTTGAACCCTGGATAGGCTACGGGGTACGCGGTGACCCACCTGCTAAATTTCAAAGGAGACACAATAGCGCGGGCACAATACGGGTCGACCCTCGCCCTTCGCGGGCATAAAAACCAACTGACAATTGCGAAAAAAAGCGAAAAGATGGCAAAGGTGTCTTATTTTTTAAAGAAAAAACTTCGCCAAGGTTAAGACCCATGGGAAAGAGTTAGATACGGTTTAAAGACTCCCTTTTTTTGGAAGATATCTTCCGCGTTCCATTTTTTTTAACGTAACTGTTTTGCGAAGGGTCCCGTTGTACAATTGTGCAGTTTTTTTTGCAACGTAAATATCAAGAAATTCACCCCTTTTAGGAAGCAGGATGACGCGGGAGACGCGTGAGATAGTTTCCTTTTTTTAAAGGAATTCTGATTTATGACTGTTTGCCGTAATTTGAAACTTTTATAGACATTATTCCGTTGTAGGAGATTTTAATAACGGTTTTGGTG
>LD688951.1:1581756-1598946 GCA_003118335.3 Papilio memnon | reverse complement strand
AAATGTGTATTATGATGAACTAGTTTTAGCCCGCAACTACGTTTGTGAATAAAAAGAAAATAGTAAGTAGCCTATATACTCTCAGACTATGTTCTACTTCTGTGACAAATTTCATCAAGAAGTTTTGGATATACGTAAAGAAAAACATCAATAAAAAAGTAATGATAACGACAAGATTAGCGCAAGTTTTTAAACTTTGTCCACAATTACATTCTCATTAAAATTTAACTTTAAAGAAATACTCAGAATTTAACGCGATCATAAAGAATTTTAAAACATTATTGATACAAAGTAAAACAAACCGACAAATAATCAATATTTGTGATTGTCGCCTCTTTGTCTTTAACAATGCATTCAACACTTCCTTCGATCTTATCAAAATTATACCCAACGTAAGAACGTTCAGCTTGAACTCTCTGGTTTCGAGATTATATTTTAAATGCCTTATTATTAGTGTGTTTAATTTAAAACTTAAAATTTATTACAGTTTGGGAAATAACAAGGGTTCCTTCAAGGAACTTAACTCGGGCCAGTCTTTATTAAATCACGTTTTCTGGTGTTTTCATAGCGATAACGTCTAAACTAAGATATCTAGAACCCATTAATTCTTTATGTGAAGATCATTATATCATTATATTTTTTAAATAACAACATTATTTACGAAAAACCATTGAAGATATACAGTTTTTCAGAAATACCTGAATCAACTATTTTATGTTCCCGGGAGGTGTCAATGAACTATCTTTAATGCACTCTGAGTTGAACTTAATTCGATTAGGTTAGCGTTTGTGATGCTTCATAAATGTAGATTGAATATGACATAATTTTAACATCGAAATAAGGCAGGTATTATAACAAATTAACTCTAAACACACTAGCAATAAGATTTAAAGTCGCATGAGTACATTACTTGACAAGTCAATGAATTAAAATAAAATTTAAGCAAATACAGGTCCTAACTATTTAGTTATAACGATTAATATCGCTTGAATATCTAACACCTTGTTACTGAAATGTATGATAGAAATAAATAATTTTATGTCATAAGTTGTGTGAAATAAGGTTTAAAATAATTTTACCTGGTGCTTGTCTAACACAGCTGGTTGGATTTCCCAACATTTTTTGAACTGTCACATCTAATGCGTAAGATACGACGGATCGACGTAACTGTTCAACTGCACATCCTGTAAATGAAAATAACGCATTTTAACATCCATTACCCATTCCGTTAGCAATACCAGCACACTGGTCTATATAAAACGAGCAATTTATAATAAACAATGCGGTTACACTTCCTAACCGCACGTTTCCCTTATTCCTGTGTAAGGACGTTCACCCGATTTTTTTTTCCTCGTAACTGATCCTTTTTTTTCGTTCCGGTGTTTTTTCTTCCCCGTCTTTAATTCTAAAGGGTTTTGTTAAGATAATGTTGACAAGTCATTTTGATTAATTGTGATATTTCTTTTATACTTTTTATTGGAATATTTTCTCACTTATGTTATCCATTTGGTTTTTAATTTATATATGCGATAAGAAGTTGTTAAAAGTTGATAAGTATATTAATTAAGTTATATTCAACTTAATAAACACGAAGTGATAGATTTTGATGTTTCGTGAATTTCGTTCTTTTACTTTTATTAAAGTCTTCCATTCAATATTTATATCTGTACAAAAAAAATATCGAAGACAGCAAAAATTTCTTAGAAAGTAACCGATCATTATCAAATTTATTTTGAAAATATTAAAAAAGTTAAACTAGATAAGTAAAAACCATCCATTATAGTTTAGAAGCTTTAAATGGATTTTATTAAACCCTTTTTTTAATCAACAAAACACGCATTGATCAATAACATTACTACACCCGCATATAGAATCTTACAAAAGTAACCCTTTGTCCCGAAATACACCCACATTACCCTCGCCCTAAGCTAAAATTGTTCCAGAAATATTAAAATAGTCAAAAGAGTTAAAATTAAAAAGGGAGGGTAGTCACAAAAAACGTATAATCCCAAAACCAACACAGCTGAATGATTCTTACAATGACTAGTTGGTATTGAATTTTAAAGCGAGTTAGCGCTTTAAGCGCTTGATGCATTTGAGTTACAGCGATATTTAAAAATGTTTGTTCACACCAATAAAAGTAATTGTTATAAAAACAGCAAAAATTTAAATATACCTAGAAGATTTTTAAATATGTTATGTTAGTTAAATAAAATTCAAATGTACTGATAGTAATTTCTTTGTTCGAAATTCAAATATCATTTTTATTCGCAGTGAAACATTTTATTGAATCCGATCGAAGCACTGGCAACAAAGGAAGCCGCATGACGAGAGCAATTTAAAAATGGTGGGGTTTCGCTTTTAGTTCCAATTTTAAAAAATGAGCCTGCGACGAGTGATTTGACGATTCAAACGGATCGCAGGACGCTATGCGAGAGGGCGCTATTATTTAAAAAAAAGGGGCAAATGTTACATGCATGTCGATTTAAATCTTGTAAATATGGACACAGATTTTATCTTTAAAATACACGTTAATACTATAATAAAATTATTTGTGTTAACTTTTACCTTACCACTTGAAAAGTTATTTTCTCACATAATTCTTCGTTTCGTTGTTACATCTGATATACCGCTCATATGACGCACATACCGAAATTATTACTCAACATATTTAAAAACATGTGCCTGTAACAAAATTTCAAAATAAATTCATTCAAAGCAGATTGTGATTTAATGAAAGAATGCTCTCAGTTCTAAAATTAACAGCTCGAGAGAAAACAGATTTTGAAATGTTCCCATCCACTTGAAAGTATATTACACTTTTAAGTAATTTCTCCTCTGTGCATAAACCCCTCGCGCGTTCGCTCCGGAATAATGCCCACGCACACATCGCCCGGCCGCAGATGTTGATTCCATAAAATAATATTTCATGTAAAGCACTAACCCGACTGAGGGCGGAAGGATTGGGTTCTATTTTAAAATTTCATAATTTAATGCAGTACACACACACTTTGAACCCCTTCTTTACTTGACAATGACTTTTAACGTACTTTTTACTTTCAAAAACATAGATCAACAAAAACATCAAAGACTAAAATAAAGCACAAAGAGACAATTCGCATACATTTAACCTTTAAACTCGTTTACATCGTGGCCATTCATCAATTAAATTTGACGCAGGACCTTGTTAAGAAAAGGGAATAAAAAAGAAATAAATCTCGGATCGAGTTTAAAAAGCTCCGTTTCGAAGTAAAGAATGTTGTGTACAATCTGGGGTTCGGACAAAAAAGTGACAACAGATAAAAAAAAGGGAACACAACACGGCCAAAGAACAGATTATCAGCGCTAAAAGGGTTGCTCCCGCGCTCTCCTCCTTTTGTTCCTTCCAAATTCAAACTCCGGCTCCGTACAAGGCGCGTTCGAATGCGGATTCTATTTTTGAATATTCTACCGAGAATTTTTAATTAATGCCGCTCGGCTTCGCTCGTATTGTAATACTAGCGATATATTGCGACTTTCCATGTAATATTTTTTTTTTTTTTAGTCTAGTACGATTATTTCAAAACTAATTGGTAGTGTAAGACATTTATCAAAGGAGTTGACGTATCAGTAATTAATTTTAATGAGATTCAAATTGACTTTAAATTTATCGTAAATCCCTGAAATATTTTGTAATACATTAATAAAATAAAGGTTCAAATTAAATGTTCGACAAACACAAAAAGACATGGCAAGTTTTATTATATCTGTATCGGTTCGCAATTCTTTTTAAATCGAGTCGATACACAATTTTTGCGTTCGATTTCTGCTTTTTTATTTATGTTGTGCGATAATGACGTTTCGCTTTAAGTGCTTTATTTCGATTGGCGATTTTATTTCGATGTTCTGCTTGAAGGTCGGTAGTTTTAGTGATTAATGGTCGAGATATGTGGAGTGCTTTTTAAACGAAATATTGAATTTAATGATGTTTTGTGGAACTTCACGATTTGTTGTTTGATTTTGCGCGTCACATTTTTTAAATGGCAGATCGATAGCCACTTTAAGTTGGTTTTTACTACATCATTGTAATGGCAAAGAAACATAATTACTAAAGCCTTCATATTATCTACACTCTAGAAATCTTTTTTTTTTTGCAGAAATACAGCCAAGTGACTGTTCTTTAATAATGTCCAGTTAAAAATTTAATTATTAAGAATAACGCATTATGATTTGGAAGCAACAATTTTAAGTTATTTGACACAAAACTTTAAATCGATTTTAATAAAAATCGATATCGATCATAACCTTTTAAAAGACCTTTATTAACGATCAATTCCGTGTCCATTGCCTCCAATGAGCCCTTATCAGACCAATAAGAGTGAGAATGCCACAGCTTAGTGAAGAAGTAACGTTTGATTACTACAAAGGACAATACAGAAGTGGGCCCTATATGACACATTGTTACTCTGTGGCAACTCGCGCTTATGAGTAACCAATAAGTCGCATTAAGGGTCACTTAACGCACCATCAATGCAACCAGCATACGCAAGTCGTTGACCCCGATACGCAAATAGGGACTTCTTATTATGACACCGATGCCCCTATAGTTGTGTAGTGCAGTACATCCAATACTTCGTTATGTTTAGATTCGAATCCCAATTAAATACACGTATAGTAATTATTAATAGAAAAATATTCAAATACATCACTAATGGTAGTTTTATTAAAAAAAACTTTTATCATGTACTCCGTGGTTGTAGTAAAGATTTTTTTTTAATAATAGACTTGATCGCTACACGTCATTTCGAAGCAATAGTAATCATTCGGCCGTATAATGGCCTCACTTAATATTCCATTTTCGAAAATATTTGAATCGTCATGCTCGTTCTATTCCTTTGTATCGCCAGCAATAGCTGCCGGCGGACGGCTATCAGATTTTAAATTTGGAAGCGATCGATCGGACATTCTTATTGGGTTCCAAATTCAAATTAATTGCTGCGTTCGTTATTAAATAACTCAATCTAATTTTTCGACTGGACGAAGGGTGCATTAAATGTTTTCAAACCGTTATTTCCCTATTTAAAAATATACATTTTACATAATAATATATTCAATTATTATCAGTATCTTTTACTAATCATGTCCTTTCTTGTTTCCAGGTATTACATTCAATCTGCACAATGTTAAGAAAATTCGCCCACAAAAGGTAAAGCGAAACACGAGAATTGTCACGAACTGTTCCGAGAAGAATGATTTCAAATCCTAATTGGAATACATACATAAAAATATATCTACATTTTACTGTATTTTTATCGCGTCCACCCCACGTGTAATTTTGTTAGTATTCCCCTTTCTATGCCATTGAACTTTTTAAAAAATGGAAAGCGGAGAGCGTTCCCAAAAATAATTGATGTTAGAACTGGACTCACCCCCTTCGTAATCTCGTTGCACTGCCGGGGACCGGCGCACACATCTACGCAGCCAGGGATGCTCAACTTACGGCCTAAACATTTATAATATTTTACTTAGGAATAAAATATGATTTATGTTACCTTATTAATTCTACTATTCTATTGCTTTATGTTTAATTTAACAAATTTACTTAATTTACTTAATTGTCTAACGACTTACATTCTTCGCAATGTGCGCATTGTCGCGTCAAATCGTATTTAGAATTCCTCTCGCGCCTACTTTTGAGGTCGTAATTTTTACTCGCGCTTCGTAACGGCCAGTATTAACAACTTAATTAGAACGCAACCGTACGCGAATAATTGCAATAGTAACACCTGGCAGCAAATGACAAACAAATAAAGAATCATTAAAATCTACTACAGGATGTTTCAAAAATTTTTTAACCTTTACACGATAAAATTTAAAAGGTGTTACCAACCATATAATTATAATCAAGCTATCGATAGAAATGAGGTATTGTTATTAAAAAATGGTGTTTTTGTTCGATCATTGAAACAAAGCCTTTAGTAATTCGTATGAAGTGACTTGCATTTGCTTCAGTCGTTTTGTCCGTTCGTCTGTATACAAAACGATGTATCTATTTATTCTTTTTTTTCACTCGAATAATTTTCGTTCATAATTATCATGGTCGGAGAGATTAGAGCGTCTTAGATGGACGTTTAATTTAAAAATGAATTATTTGAACGAGTAACGTCATCGGTAGAATATTGCCTTGCTTGAGTCGAAAATGTTATCTGAAGTTCCGAAAATAAGAGTGAGATTTAAAAAGTATTTTAATAAGAAACTAAAGCGACTGAATTCCGAAAGTGTACGAAATGAATTATTTATGAACATCTTTATATATGTTGGTTAGTTTCGTCGCAAAAGCGTGCGTTTTCGCGGATAAATTTATCAAAAAAAAGACCTTTTATATTGCATTAACATTATTTATGTCGCAGTACCGTGCGAGCGACACGAAAATATGATCGTCCGGCTCTCGAATATCGATTGTATTAAGAACTGTAAAAACTACGTACCTTTTTCATCAAAATATGTTCCGTACATTCGTAACCGACCCAAAAATGTATGACGTTTTCTCACAATTCTGTCAAGAACGAGACGGGAATTTTAAGTCTTTGTTACGAAATGAAAGGTTTCCAGTATCTTAAATCGGAATTGAACATCTGTGTAGTTACCCGCCGCCATAATTAATAATTATGTGGTTAAAAATCATCTACGTTAATGCTTTAGGATCTAGTTGGACCTATAAAAGCCTTGATTTACGTAGTGCTATTTAATATAATCGGATAATCATTTTTAATTTAGTTAATCGCAATATTAATAGCTTTGGTAATAGACATCGATACCAAATCCGATTCTAAGAAATCACTAGCCATTTATAAATACCATATCAAGTCGGATAAAAACATAACTTTTAAGGGCAATCCGAATTCGCTCGATGATCGGATCGTGAGATACTTAACAATGCCATTATTGTGTTGTTAAAATAACTGGCATCGAGTATGCTTAGCTTCGGAAGTGTTTACGCGTTTTTTCGCCACTCTCTGAGATCGTTTTCGAGCGAAATAAAACGCTGTGTTGACTTAAAATTAACTCATTAACGATTTCATTTCGTGGAGTTCAATCGAAATCGATCACTAAAAAGATCGATTTTTCTCGAAAATGTAAATCATAAATACGTGAATAGTTTAATAATCTGGTATTCGAAATAAGAACATCTCTATAATAGTCCCCCGCTATAACCAATGCGTATTAAAATTTGAATACAGAATAATGTTGGTCACAAAAAATTCTAATGATTATGCCATTGTTACAATCGACACGATATTTTGGCTATCGCATTTTAATATCTATGAACGTTACTTTTTTACATTATGGTTTCCTGGTCCCAGTGTGCGTTACCGCCCTATACCATAGAGGATAGGAGACTCTATGGAGTTTCCTATTCTCTTGTGCGTTGCCGCCCTAAGCCAATGAGCGGATATTGTCGCAGCGTTCCAATTTCAAATTAAAAAAAAGAACAATCGGGAAATGGCGGCACGTCGCGGCGATAACGTACGCAACGGATTCTAAATTTTAAATAGTTCCATATTCAAACGCCGATTTCGAATATGGCGCACGGCGATTGTTTCCCGTTTTCGCTGGCACTTTAAGCCCGGGCGATAGTTTTTAATATGCGGGTTACGCATGCGTTATTGAAGTTTCACAATGGTTCCGAGTGGCAATATGGCGGGCTAGAATCGCTGTCCATATAATTGTGATTTCTTTTTTATGAGTACATTTTATGTTCTACGCGATGACACTTTGAAATATATTTATTGCTGTGCATCGCCAAAAGAATATGACATTTATATTTTCAAGACGAACATTATTATAGACTCAACTTAAGAATTCTCTCGTAAGTGTTGATTTGTTCCAATAAATTACTGTTACCGTTACAAAAGTATGTGACATTGATTACTTTCAGTAATTTGGACACAATAAAAGCTATAATTTCGCAACTTGTAAGACCTAGTTCGTATGCTTGAGGTTAAATTAATTTTGCGCAACAGCAACACTTGTAAACGCGGTTTCATAGGAAACGTGTCTCAGTTAACTGTGACGTAGTCAACCGCTATCAGAATGTACAGTTCGTATACGAATCACGTACAGAGAAATTTTTCATACCGACAAATATGTTATTACGACTTTCTATAACGTTTTCGGTTTATTCGATATTTATCGATAAAATTGACGATCTATCGATATCGATGTACAACACTATGAATAACGCATCTAGCATTGGTTCCCTTAACTAAGAGTTTTAACTAATACAAACAGTTAGTACTTCATAAACAGTTTTAGTATATGATAATCATTTCTTTATTTACTTGAAGTAGAGTTCATCATCGTCATCACTAGCTCACTATATTCCCCACCGAGGGGTTCGGAGCCTACCCTATCAGGGTGACTAGGCCATATTCAACCACGCTGGCCAAGTGCGGGTTGACTTCACACATATCTTTGAATTTCTTAAAGTAGAGTTCGGTTCGTTTTAATTCCCAAGCATCTACAGTTAAAATAAAAACATTAAAAAATACATCAATTTGTTTCCTGTACCGCTGACGTCACTCCCTAAAAGCCCTTTATGATCATGATGACCAATTTAATTACTAAAGCAACGCACATTATATTCCGATCAAAATTCAACCTAATTCCTGTAACTTAAAATCGTTTTCCGCACACAAAGTTCCACAGTCCCGTCAGACGTCGCAACAAATTGCCGACTTCCTCGAGGATTTTTATTTTTATTGATAAAGCGTCTCGGGACAACAATTGGTACGGATTTGGTCTTGAATTGGTTGAATCAGGGAACGGACTCGATTGTGGTACGTTTAAATTTTATACCAGTACCAATACTGAATTAGGTGACCGACATACGTATGGTATGTGGCTAATAAAATAATAAAATTAAAAAAAAATCCTAACACGTGTATGATCTGGCAAAGGTAGGGGGGATACTGGTCCCCCTCTAGGGATGAGTCTCAGAAATCTACTTAAGTGACCTTTAAAGGATTATAAGTGCTTAAGCAAATCTAATTTTCTGTCTGAAAATGAACGTTATCTGTTTTTCTTTAAGGTAAAATCAATAAACTATATGCAAGTGTATACTCACCTTAACACTGAAATTAATCGAGTTTACCAAATATAATACGGCATGGTTAAGTCGGATAGTGTAATAGCGTCTCATAAATTTTATTAGACGATCCCTCCTTCTGGTGTTTTAATGAACTTCTATTAAGTGTTCTATAAATGGAAATTTTATGATTTATAGCATCGCCCGTGGTAGAAATAAGTTTCTCGATGATATTATAATTATATATCGATGTATAAGTATAATCTATATCATCATCATCATCATCACCAGCTCACTATACGTCCCCACCGAGGGGCTCGGAGCCTACCCTATTAGGGTGACTAGGTTATAGTCAACCACGCTGGCCAACTGCGGGTTGGTTGACTTCACACATATCTTTGAATTTTTATATAAATACAAGAAATTTCGAGAATCTATCTGACCATAGTTAACCACGTTAGCCCAGTGTATGACTTCACATATATCTTTAAATTTCTTCGCAGATTTAAGTTGCATCACGATGTTTTCTTTCAAAGTAAGCAAGATGGATGCTTACTTTAAAATCTAGTTTTCTCTATTTCAATAATAAGTTTTTTTTAATCTGTACGTCAAAACTGGGACAAATAGGGATATGATATAAACTGTTTCTCGCCAAACTATTTAAAATGTCACCCTATTTTTTCAAAACACTGTCCGCGTCATTTTCCACGGCGTCCACCATGACGCGTCCACTTACACGACCCTATCAAAAAAACAAAATAAAAAAGAGAAAACTAAAAAATATATCAACGGAGGGGACTTTAAAATCGTTATTATAATCTCGGACGCCATTTTGCCTATCGTGCTGGGGACGCGCCCTTCAATTTTAAATCCTTTTTTCAACAAAAACCCCTTTGATGTTTATGCGTTTTGGCAATATCTCCCGCTCGGCTAGATACGCGACATTTGGCCATTTCGAGGATTTTACTGATGCATATTTTAGATTAAAACTTTAATGCGATTCACTGCGACTTATTCGACAGTTAAAAATCTACACACGATAAAGTTCAAAAATATAAGTTAACGTAATTATTTCGTGAAAACTGTAGTACTAGTAGATACTAGACTTACTTATATTGCCTCTTGCTATTGCTATAAAGAACTATTAAATATTTAATTCAAGAGTTTGACGTTTGACGTTTGACGATTTGCTGACAACTTCAGGTCGCTACCGTACTTGTAAGTATTCATCATTTCAGTACTGTGTACATAATAGAGGTATGATTCATTTATATGTGAATCATAAACAATCTTAATCAACTGATTGAATTGGCCTTTATACTCAATTTATTGATTGAAAGAGTTAAAATGATAGAACCATGTCATATTATCAATGATCAACTAAATGACTAATTCGCAAAGTTTCTTATGCACTATTGCGTAGATAATAATTTCTCCCGAATACAATATATTGCGCTTCTTAATATATGAACATTTTTGATAAGACCTCATGAAGTGCCTTTACCTCATTTAATTATTCATATAATGTTAAACATTGTGTTTATTGTAATCTCCAGTACGTCAAGAGTCAACGTAGTTAATCATTTAGTCTGCGGTACAAGTACTTTGTTTCGCGATGACGCGCTACACGAGACCTCCGCCGCTCGCCGCTACAGACACACAGACTGCAAGACTGCGTCCTACATCACGCGGACGTCGGGACAATAACAATCAACGCAAACCGAGCCCCCCTATTAATCAACTCATTTAAAAGACAAACATCGAGAGAGAAAAAAAGACGTGTGGGAAAATGTACGTATCCGTCTCACGCATTCCAAATTCGAATGAATCTTGACGCGGCCAAGATATGAAAAGAGAATGAGATTTGAAAATAGAACGCGCCATTAGGAGCGCACACAATGGCCTTCTCATTGGTCGATTTGAAAAAGGAACAATTTGTTAAACGTCAAATATGAACTTTTTTTATTTACGCCGTAATGAAACACCGCTCGCTATGATGCCTAGTACACATCTTACTGACGTTTTTGTCGGATCACGCCGCTCGTTTTTCATTTGTTTTGTGTGTTCGCGTCCGTTACACTTATTAATGTCGAAATTAAAACAAGAATCCGACTAACAGATTGAAATGCCACAGGCGACAAGATTATTACGTTACTTAAGACGTTCGGTCACGAGCGCGCTCTACTAATTAATAACATTTCGTTCGTGTAAAATGGCAACACTCTGCGGTGCACTCGCTAACTGTTCAAATGGAAAAATAAAAAAATAACCATCTAATATTTCATATGTAAGATTCAAAGATAGTTAACTCCGTGAGGTTTTTTTGCGTTCGCTGCCTACGTATTGTCTATTCACTCTTGTATTTAATTTTGTTCTCGGCCCGACTTTCTAACTAACAAACGTTTATCGAAGATCAACAACACAAGCAATGACATGGAACTATCAATATTTCTAATAACTTTTAAAAACAAAGTATTAGTTTCATATACCGCCGTGGACGCCATATTAATCATTGGAACGAATTTCCGTACACCATGTCATACGGCGTTCGTTTATTAAAAATGTGACGTATCAAGATCAACATCTCATTGAAAGCGATAGATAGATACAGAGGCCGTAGGTAAGAGCGGGATAGATATGTGCTGACATTTCAACGGGTCATCAACCCTATTGGCGTCCTGCTCTAACTAGAATTCGAAGATTTGATTTGAATTGTTCTTAATTTGAAATATTGGCTCGTTCGATCCGGGCATGTTGAAGTATGAAGTTTATGTTTCCTTTATTTTTTTTTTCAATTTATATGGTCTGTTAGATTATGTTCGGAATAGAGCTTTGTTGTTATCAGGCTTCCGTTTGATGTCCTTAATAGCCCGGCGAGATATAAAAGAAACATAAATTGTAAAATAACGTTAAGTATTTTTTTATCTTCACAAAGATTAATAAATAGCAATCGTTTCCATATATAATCCTCGACCGCCAAATCGAGATTGTGGATTATTTTTTTCCATTTCGTAGGTTTTGTATTTCGCGTTTATAACTGGAAAGTTATTTGTTATTGAATTATGATGAATATGTTCTCGGGCCGCAGCGGCGGGTTTCGTGTTTTCTTGAGCATCGAATATTTTATATGCCGCCGTTAAAAGTAAAGTTTTATGGCATATAAAATTTTTTATGTCAGTTCAGTGTTTGCCATCGACAATGAGCGGATGAATAAGAAGGGGCGTAGTCGTAGATGCGACCCTAAGCCTTTATTAAAATGCACGGACACAGTCCCTATACGAAACAAAAGCTACAAAAATGTTAAACAGCGAGTATAGGAGAATCATAAGAGGTCATAACTGGTTATTTGGATCCATTTATGGCGATGTAATCCTATTGTAAGATCGCGGCGTGGCGCGCGTGTGCGTCCGTGCGTCCGTATGACGTAAGCATACATACACCAGCGTTAAAATGTGTTCAATCATTAATTTCGCCTGTAATTGAACGAGTTGCGATCTGCGTCCGCAAAAAGCCGATGTTTCTCCGAATCCGAACGAAGTATTAAAGTGTACCGATCGGATGACGGGGCTCGAGCGCTGCGAATTTATACGTTCATAAAATACTTTTGTCAAATTTACGCCGGAGTTCCGAATAAAGTGGACAGGGCCGGTGGACGTCGGATTCTTTAACGAAATCATCGTCTACGCCCGTTTTTCTGTCGGTTATTATGTCCGAAGGCGAAATACGCGAAAGATATTTTCGCTTTCCATTAATAAGGCGCTACGGCCTCGGGATTCTCACGCCCGTATACGCTCGTCTAGATGAGAAAAAGTCGCCGAACGAAAAGAAAGTAGCGGGTACATCGGTGGCTGTCGATAATTACTTTAGAAGTGAGCCTCTACCGAAAACGCATTCATAGCTTATCTGGGGCCGATATCGGGCTACTTGAGCGGCCACTTTTCTATTATTCATTAGCTCATTGTTGCGCGGTGGAGGGGACGCCAGACGCCGCGCTGCAGCGACCTGAAATTCGGTAACTGACTTTATATTAATAATTACTTCTCAAAATAATGCTAACTTTGATGCACGACTTCGATAAAAGACCAGTACGGTCGGCATAGCTACTACGATACGAACCGTGCGCCCGCGTCATAGACCAGCGAGGACAGTAGTTCCATTTCGAAAATAATTTTATTTTACAAAATGCAAAAACCTTATTATGTGGTTGCAAAAATTGGACTAATAGACAAAAATGTAAAACATTAATTTTCAGTCTAAAATATTTACAATCTATGGTAATTTTTTTTTTTAGTTAAAATTCATTTTTTGTTAAAACCGTTTAACAAAAAAATACTACGGAACTCCTATAATGCAATTTAAAAATGTAAAGGCACGTACACACTGGAGCTTACTGCTTGCATCACCTAATCGATATCATTCGGTGTCAGAATCGATCACACAGGATTTAGTGGCGGGCGCAGATTAAACAGTTGTTTGTTGACGTGACGGGACATCTGTACCGAGCGTGACGCAACCGTACCCGTTCTGACGAAACTCGTGATACCGAATCAATGATTAATGACGCCGGCCGTTGCGGGGAAATTTTTTCGGTACGTACTAACTACTGTGCTGTCTGTGACTATCGAATGATTGCGAGACGCTGATTGAGATAATCGGTATGAAAGCTAATATACTCGACCACAAAACATGAGACCTAAGTCCGGTGACGTCACGGCTAATATCTTAGATTAACGAACTTTTTATAATTACGACGTAATCTACGAAAGAGTTTATTTAGATTAGCCTGAATTATACAGATTGACTAGAAACTCCAGAATTATTTAATAGTAATTTGAATTACAATAGACTTACTTAAACTCACGTTTATTCGTAGAAATTCTGCTAACCGTAGGCACGTGTTCTCGGAATAACCGGGGCAGTAAATATCAACAATTTTTGTCAACCGTATCTAACAATAATTAGACAATCGAACATGAGATATAATCTATGCGAAATAGCGAAACCTCATTTGCATAGGAAATGAAATTCGAGTGGGTATTAGAGGCTTTGATATATCTGATTGTACCATACAGTTACGTGGAAGAGGAAATAGTGTAGGTAAGCTTAACAAAAAAAAATACCCGTGCGACACCTTTGGCATTTTCATGTATAAAAATAGATAAAACTAGCTATCGCCCGCGACCCCAGCCGCGTGGAATTAAAAAGATAAAAAGTGTCTATGTATTCTTCCAGACTATCCTCTATGTCCATGACAAATTACATCGCGATCCGTTTAGCTGTTGAGGCTACAAACTCTAACAAACATCCATCCATCCATCTAAACTTTCGCATTTATAATATCAAGTAAGATTGTAACAAAACTGTACTACGATATTTAAAATAATAAAGAAAATTTTGGTGCCAAATGAGTCTTGTATAAACTTAATGAGTTAGTTAACTCATAGCCAAAGGGGGTTATTTTTGCTAATGTATTTATAATCGAGAACATGTGGTAAACAGTTTTTTTGTGATATCGTCTAATTTGTTTAATGTTACGTTTAATCATCATTACGAACAGTAGGCAAACTGATAGGATTCTATTAAAAAAAGTCAACATAACCTCAAAGCACCGCGTAGCAGTTACGTTCAAAAAGTCGCGCAATCATCGACTCATTTGAAACGATTTTTATGCCTCCGTGTATAAACATAAGAAATAAAATACGTTGTTATACTAACATGAAATTGGCCGGAGGCATTTACGGTACAAACTGTGCTCCACATACCTGCCCTGTCAGAATCCGATTAGAAATTTGGCTTTGATGGAAAACTGTTATTGCACGCCCATTACTGGCCATTCGAGCGTTTTGTGTGTGAAAGATTACAGATTAGAACTTGTTTGCGTTGGTACGACGTCTTCTTTCACTTTTGTAAACGACCGATTATTATTTAAGACGGCAAAATGACGTTAGTTTTGTTACTTATCTCGATTTAAGAACGCGGCCAAGGAATCGATTTAATACAAGTGACAGCTAAAAATGTTACCAGAATGGTAATACAAAAAGTTTACAATCAAATAACATAACTTAATAATAAAATACCTTCTTTTGTTTTTCACTTTTTGAATTCAAGACATTAATGAATACCCGATATGCATCGGTATGACTACCTTGTTTCAGTTAAAAGCCGTGATAGCTTGTTAAAAATTTAAGTGTGTGTTTGACAGTGTCGCACGTGAACGATGTTTATATTTCTCCCAAATCTTTAAGTCAACAATCAGAAAATGAGAAAATGTAAATTTTTAGACGGCCGCGACTGACGAGTGTTTGCCTCTTTCGTGTTCCTATGTGTTCTCGACAGCGGAAATAAATACACAACACTTTGATTTTAAGAACAACACTAAACTGGTACTTATGAGTTGCTTCATTTCATAGTGTGGTAGAAAAATATCATTGTTGTACTTCAACGAATTAATTTTACTTCATAAAGTGTGTTAAAGTAATATTTTTTGATATTTAATTTTATTACCATTTATGTTGGAGCGTATAAATATAACTGGCAACACTCGTGTTCCTGATCGAATCATGCCTCACGTATGCCGAGGAATTCGAATTTCAAAAACTATAATGATTGATTGTCAACCAATGACAATCGCGTATTCAAATTCCTATACCAATTTGAATGTGAAACGAGTTCTTTTTCCTGTTGGGCCCGTGCTGTACGTACGTACAGCCAAGTACAGTAATACAATAACCAATTATTATACCATAGATTTTTTTGGTACTCGACAGTTTATTATTTACATAGAGGTATTGAAGCTGTTTAAAGTAAGATAGTTAAATCAAAAGGCTCCTTGTGGCACAGGAAAGTAACCTAATATAAGTTATAAGTACATTCGAGACCGCTTAAACAACTGGTCGTTCGTTTAAAAAGCCATATGTTTATCTTATAATTATTGCAGCGGTAGTGTGTGTGCGCGGTACATGTGGGTGTCTAAACATGTAATTAAAGTATGGAAATAGTACATATACGTTTTGAAGTGTTTTCTCTATAAAATATTCGAGTGGCTGGGAACACTCTTGTGTCGATGACCTCTGATTTTTTTCACTCCTATTATAATAACAGCTCTGTTTACTAACTTACGTCTGTAAGTCATGTTCCTTTTCGAGGATTCTCGAAATATCGACTCAATAAACTCGCCTATAAAAAGGTTTAAAAGGAATTTTATGCTTTCGGACGTTTCTCGGTATCGCCGTATGCATGATATTTTAGTAATGCATCAAGTTTTGTTTTTTTAAATATACAACAGCAGATGTGGGTAGACGTAGAAAAAAATTGTTTATTACCGTAACAAGTCCGACAAGTAATTTGTCTGCTTGTTGCGAAATTTGATTCGGAGAGTTGTTAGTGAGGTCATTAATCTCAATGTGATCAGAAAGTGTGTGTTTGTTTGAAAAATATAATTTGAAACTGGATCGACTTTTGACGTCCGACCTCGAAAGATATAAATGTTTTTGTAGTTTAAACTATAAATAAGTACATTAATAAAATTAATTTAAAAATATCTTAATTGTATTAATAAATTTCAGCATACTATGATAATTTTGAGTCCTTAAGTAGGTTGAAAAGCATTTTAATAAATAAAATTTTCAGCTACCATTAACATAATTAAATAATTTAGTTGTAAGTATTAAAAAAATCAACATATTCTTTGCGCGTTCCGTTCAGAAATAGTTGCCAGTGATGACGAAACTCCTTAAACTTTCTAATAATTTAACTATTTATCGAATAATCCAAATTAGCATGTAGAACGTTGCTTAAACTGATTTGTACAAAAGCTCGTAACAAATATTTATAGTACAAAATAGATCGTTAAAGCTAATATAATATGGTTTTAACAAGTTATATTGCTTTTTCGTGCAAGTTGAGTATTTTGTAGCAAATAAAAATAAACTAGGACAATGGTACGCCGCTCGCCTCACGACCGCACCACGGTAATTGAAAATAATAATTGAATTCGAATTAAGAATACGAAATCAGAATGGAATAGGGTTACCATTAGTTCAGAATTTACAAAAATCAGTAGCTATTTTACAATTGTAACTCACATATTACTTCGAAGGTCTATACTTAATCTACATTTGGTT
>LD688951.1:1564144-1581748 GCA_003118335.3 Papilio memnon | reverse complement strand
ACATAAATATAATAGAACTTATTGCAAATGATATGGTAACCCTGAACAGGAGCCATATTTAAAATCCGCGCGGTTACGTTCCTACGCTATGTTTTTTTTAATTGAAATTTGAATTTGGAATCGTGTGTGCTCTCTATTGTGCGGCAAATGGAATTTGTGTTGCGTATTTCGTTACTTTATTGGTGTCCATTTTTTATTGGTATCACGTTCCTACCAAACAGTTTATTCAGGCAGGTCTATCTAATATGGACAAGTATGATAGGTAATTCATTTTGCAAAATTTTGAATAGAGATCTTTGCTGATAAAATTTTAACCATTTGATTACGTGTTATGTTTACGTAAATGTCCGTTGCTCAAGATTGACCTAGAATTTGTTTTATTGGAATGAAATAAGTAATAATACTTAGATGGCGCGAAGTGGCTTTCGCATTGATATTTATTGAGCGGGCAGCAACAAAATATATGTGTCTAGGAATGTGTGTGTGTACAATCGGTCGAGCGTGCCTCGCGTAACAATCAATTCACTTACACCGGAAATTTATGAATTTAAATGAGAAAAGTGTTAGGAATTTAATGATGGGCTTCGAAGTAAACCGCGCCATGTCTTCCTGGTGTCCTATTACATAAATATTGAATAGCTCTATTGTTTTACTTACCTACCAACTGTGCCCACTTTGTTGCCAACTATAACAAGGTACCAAGTACTTTGTACTTGACAATTACAATCACGCACAAGATGTGTTACATTTTAAACTATTATACGGAAATGTATCTCATTTACTCAAAATAAAACATCAATCATCATGAACCTGCCTTTGTCTCTACGGAGGGTTGGCACAGTATGTACTGCTTCATACATATCTATCAGCCATATCTGAATTCCCTTCTTAAGCATATCCTCTTTCATACAATCCATCCATACTTGCATCGGTCTTCCTCTACTTTTGTATCCACATTACATCTTAATATTTTCTTGTTATTATCATCCCTCCGGCTTCATATAGAAGGCTTTACCTTAAACAATAGTAGGCAATAAAGATTAAATACTTAGGTACTTATGTATGTTAGGTGTAAATGAGTCATATTTTCTCGCCCATACATGAAGTTAATGTGTAGTTTATAACAATATTTTAATAGTTGAGCAACGCAAGCGAAGCTCATACCTAATTAGGTTACATATGACAGCTACAAGGCGTGGCTTCTTATAATATAAGTACTATGACATACGGACGCACAGCGAGACGGTAATTCTCCTTTGTATGCTAATACAGAATTATCTAGCCACTCGAAATTGTAATCTTAAAACTCGCTTCGAATTTCTTCATCCGTTGTTTAAGAATTGTAACTGTGCTCTCTAACGATTTGACCATATTTTTCTGAGAAACGTGATCTTGTTTCTTCAATATCTTTAGAAACTTTAATAATGTTTGGTATTATTTTATGTAAGAAATGACGAATGAAGCAATAAAGGTTTTTAAAATATATGAAACGTTAAAGAGAAAAACTTTTTGAATCATACTTATGTTGGTAAAAATTGAAAATCCGAAAGTTTAATCCGATCTCTGTGAGACAGTTCGTGATCTTAGACTTAATGGTTAATGCCGCGTGTATTGTTTGATACTCTTTGATAAAACTGGATTTGATTACTCTATGAATTAAGATCGGTAAGTCGTTTGAAAAGTGGCAACATTTAACAATAGATAGTCTTTGACAGAACAAATGGCGGGAAACATGTTCGATAGTGATGTAAAAAATATAGAGATGTTCCGATATCGGTTTTGAATATAATGAGGCAATCGATTCGAAGAATCATTGAATAAATAAGCTTTGATATTTTATACGCGTAAACAAAACTGTAAGATGTGACACTCAGTAGCAAAACAATAAACAATGTGGTCATACAAACTCTCAATGCCCTCTCACAGCACAGTTTCATAAATTTCAACCATTCAAATGATAAATAAACAAAACGATTAGATCATTGTTTAATACACTAAAATGTTTTTGACAATGTTTGCTGTATGGCGACTAAACCTAAACAACATGTTATATTTTATTATCCAAATTCTCTTTAAGTATTTGGATAAAGTCTAACGAATCCTTTACCGAAAACTATGTTCACTTTTAAATTTTTTTATGAAAAAACGTCAGTCATTTTTAATCTGTCACTGTCACCCTTATTAAATAGTGATGTGCTCACCGGTTTCAAACGTTGGATAGTTAAACGTTTACGAATTAAATTATAAAGTCAACGTACTGAATTGGAAAAAACGCGCTCGAATTATGATTTAAAACGTGTTCGGGAGAAACTCGACGTTTCTAAAAATGAACATCTAGCGGCGACTGCCGTCATTATACATACGGGTAATGAGGAATTGACACAAGAGTAGACCGGACATAGAAAACATCAACCTATACAAGACCATTGACCAAAATTATATGTGCGACTTATTTTATAAAAATCATATATTATACAAAGAAAAACGTGTGGCATATCTAATTAATTGCAGTAGAAGTAACGAATTTAGTCATTATTACAATCGCTATAAGCTAGAACTAGTTACCAAACCTGTATATCAAAGGCCGTTTAGAACTTTTATGGGCTGAAGTAAAATTGAAAATTCTTAACCAAAGAGCAAATTTTGCTTAGGAAATATAAATTTCCTGAATGGCGACTTTTTAACTAGTTATTCTTGTCATATTTCTGAAATGTGATTTGATTCATTTTCTAAATTAAAGTCAATAGTCTTTAATGACCGCCACGCTCCTGTGTTGAATGAAGATAGTGTACTTTATAATAATATAATGTTTCAAATATTTCAAGGCCGACGTTCCCAGCTGTCAATCATAATGAGATATCCATCTTTGTCGGATTTACATGTTTCCTTGTATAGCCATCTCGCTCCCCCGCGTACATTCGATGGTCCGAGTCCAGTTCTTTATTTGAAAATTTGATTTTAAATGTGGAATGAATAAGCATTATCTTAAAGAATCTGTTCTTTTATTTGGTTTTTAATTCCTTTTTTCCGCCTGACTACCGCTTAACTCATTTTTTATTTATTTTAAATCATTTCGTTTGGTATTTTTGTTTTCGGTTTTTAAGATTTATTACTTAGCGTTCACGTATTAATTTATTTTTAATTCGTTTTGTTTGAACGCTATAATGAGGTAAAAACAAAATTCTTAATGCCGGTTATTCCTAAAAAAAGATGGGTTCCATTTTTAAAATGACGCATAACCTAAAAACGGCAGATTACATTCTTATTAATTGTTACAATTTATTGTTTGTGTATTGTATTTGTTTGAAGAAATTCGACGCTTGCTTATAGCGCATGCCAATAAGAATATATTTAATAAGAATTTGTTATTGTAAGATAAGTCCGCTGCGTTTCGATATGTTTTTAATTGCAGAATAAGCGTCTGGTAGAGAACCCACACATTGCTTTCCATGATATTTTTTTTAATACACATCTTAACGGAAACATATCTTATTCCTTTAAAATAAGATTTATAATTGAAAATGTACACTTAAATATTTGTTTAACTCGACTTAGCAACGATTTATGACTCACTTGTAGGTACTTGTAATTTTAAGAGTGCTTTTGTTTTTATTACGATAAGTTACTATATTTTAGGTAACATACAAATTTAAAACTAATATAGAATAGAATAGAATATGTACTTATTGCCACAAAGAAAGAAAAGAAATTAAATAATCGGAAATATTTAGTGCTTTCTTTAGTTTTTTCATGACCAAGGTAATAATCGTGTAAACTATTTTAAAATGTGTAAAATACAAAGAACGGCAATACTTTCCGTAAAAAGTTGACGACCTATATATCTTAGGCTTGCAAGCCAGACAATACTTTAATTCCAAGCTATATTTAGTATACATTTCGTATATATAACAAGAATTGATAGTAAGACCACCGTGGCTAGACCCTCCGCACTCGATATCGCTGAGGCTACGCACAAATCTGCGACCCGACCATCGCAGGTAACGTTATACTTATGATATAAACAACGCAAAACTGTTATACAAACAAGAGAACCTTTTCTTCTCAGAAGCATTCGCCATATCAAAACATAACCATACCATTTTATATTTACCATCACTTAAACAATTGCTAGTCGAAATTAAACCGTATCACCTCGTAATAACGCACATGTATGAATTTCGATAGTCCTAATTGTCAATTGTCGTAATAAACATTTGAATTTAAGTGGAAACGTTTGAAACTAGAACGTGTGCGTTGACGAGAATTTAATTTGCAATTCTGTTGATGAAATATAAATCTTATTGCTCTAGGAATAAGATTTAGTTTGTATTAACGCTTGGTGTTATTGAGATATGTAATTGTTTTTTTTTTGTAATGGCTACCCCGAAAGCAATGTTGAGTCTGTAGCTCCAATGCTCTGATTACAAAAGTATTTATTTTACTGTTAGCGGAATAAGCTGTAATAATTATATATTTGAGGCTTTGATAAACAAATTTTTAGGCATATTAAGCAAAACGACGAACTGTCTAGATGTGCATTTGTTGAGTCACTAAAGGTAAGTTGAGATTTTGAGGTTAGTTAGTGTGAGTTTATTATAAACTAATGATCGTCATTTTCCTGCCAACGAAGGCCTGATAGACAGACGTTGAGAATGCGCCCGAGCAATGATGGCCGCGTGCGGAATATCAAATCACAATGAATTACTGCAATAATAGATAGGTGTACGATTAATTATAATTCATACTGCTAGCCATTATAAACAATGAAATTTATTGCATATAATTCGTTGCCCAGAGGTGGTCATTTTTCTAGTACCTTAAAAGTCAAATAAATACAGTAGAAAGATTGATTTAAATAAAAATTATTTTGTAAAAGTAATCGGAGAATTAAAACTCAAAACATGTATTAATAATTGAAAATCTTAAATAAATCTGATTCGAAATGTAAACATCAATAAAAACAAACGATTTGATTATTTGAAAATGGAACGCCAAAAAAAACAAAAGGCCACACCTGCCAGCATCATTCTATCTCTTATTAGCAGGTCACAAATTCGAGTCGCATGTTTGGCGAACGGCCCGTGTTTGTCATTTGAATATTCAAATGTGGCGCTAATCTATTTTATAGGCGAGTTTACGGCCTATAATGATCACCTGTAGAATAAGCTGGAGTTATTCGCTCGCCGCGCACCACAGAGTATTAAAATTTATGTCATGGGTGTACACTAGTATTATGTCACTGTACACATTATTGTCTGTGCAACTATGCACTATTTTTATCTGTGGCCGGAGATTGTGAGATGTAAAATATTTATTACACAATATGTAATTTGTTTTGCTTACATAACTAAGTTTAGAAATAAACACAAAGCTCCGTAATAGACTTAACACTTGGCATGCGGGGAACGTATTTGCAGTATGTCGCTGGAGCGCAGGTCACGTAAAAATACGTATTTAGAACATTTTTGTTAAATAATATTTTTTATTGCGATATTTCTGGAAAACCAAATTTCCCCGCGGTTTATTAAAAAGCACCCGCTGCACATGTAATTCGGTGCGAAGTATTCCCGCATGCTAAGTTTAGCTTGAATTGCTATGAAATTAGTATCTTGTAATACTTATCTATACTATTATTATTTAGAGAAAAGATTTGCATTGTAAACAATTCGAAACTGTACGGATTTCGAAAACTTTCGTTATTAAAAAGTTACGTTATCACTGCACATAAGGCTACATTTTACATCAACAGGAAGGGTATGGATATGACAGAAAAGATATGAAACATATATTCTTTGACACCCAGACACAATTTATAAATAAATTATCAAGTTTCTATAATTATTACAAATCTTTATTGTATAAAAGCCATATTTTAAATCCAACGTCTATAATTGGACATTAATAGGCGTTGAATACTAAATCACGGTTGCTAACTTAAGTGAGATCGAAGTAACTTTTGTACAGCACTTTAAAATTAATAAATTAATACTATTTTGGTAAAAGCGATACGCAGACTAATTACTGCCTACACGCTTCCATATAACAGGTCGTTAACGTTTTGTTGTAAGTTAATAAAAAAAAAATCAATCGCCTGCAGCGCATAATAAATTATTGTTCGAAACTCGCCGATTTTAAATTAATTCGTATAGAAAACCGATAAGACATGGTCCACAGTTTACACCCACGCGGCTAACATGATCTAATTTAATTATGTCGGCCGCTCGGAATCGATTCTATCGATACATCGATAGCTAGAACAATTCGATGTCTCGATTATATATGGAAAGTACTCGATTACGTCCCATGTACACGCGCTTGCATTGTTGTTAAATAGTTTATTAGCAACTACATTGTTTATAGACTGGATTTAATATCGATACTATTTTGTTGTTGATTGTTATAAGCTTGTCTTCCGATCTATTGGAAATTAGACACATCTCGTATTAGCAGAAATAAGTTTAACCACCATCTTGAAAGTTTATGTACAGCTTTTTGAATATTTTTGAATATCTTTAAGGCGTATGAACCAAACATGGTCGAATGAATTGAAAACAAACGGCTAACACGTAACCTTATTATAGGGCATCGTTCATTATCCTCAGCACGTATGAACCTCAAGTAAATCCATCAATGCGTTAACAGTCGCCATAAATGTAAAACTGGCCTTTTTCGCGGCAGCCTTGCGCGGAACAATATCCAATAATAACAATAAAACAGTCACAATTACATGCGCAGGCGCATTATTAATATTGATCGGATACCAACATGGCGGATCCAAGATGGCCGCCTCACGAAGGACGACGGAAGTGGCTTAAATGGCGTTATTGGATATGGGAAAATTTTCAGAAACATATATCTAAACAAGAAACTTCTGCAACTGTACGTTTTTCGTTTCTTTTCTCTATAAATGTGGCACTTACATGATGACTAAGTTTATTACCTAGGTATGATAAATTCTTAGCTGAGTTAAGTAAAATCTTGCACCCAATCTCCATTAACAGTTCGACTAGGACTTAGTTTTGTTTTAATTGTCCTTTCGTATATAATTACCATTGATTAAAGGTGAGATATACATCTTTCGCTGTGGGTGTTACTGGACTGGCTAAAACCAATACTAGATAACCTACAGTAAATATTTAGCTAACAATCCTACAGTAAGACAGTATTATTCAAATATACTCCTTACATATTTTTCGTAAAGTTTGTAGCTAAGAATTTTTTTATTAAACCATAAGACCGAACTAGAGCCAGCGATCCAAAGTATTACTAAAATACATAATTACTGAATTTTAAAGCTTACATTCGTTGTTAAGTTCTTAACGAATAAAGCCTCTATTACAAAACGTAACGCGAAAAATAAACCGTATCATATAATTCCAAGCAAATCGTATAAAATGGTTCGCTTTCGTGTGTGTTTTTCTAAGGATAGTTAGATCAACGAATTGTTCAACATGAATTGTCCTCTAATGAAAGTCGTCTTACTAAACGTGCCTTCTTTACGTAAGTTTTGTCGCAACTTTTCGTGACAAATTATCGCAATGAATACAAGATTCGTATCACAAAGTCTTTGAGCTTTCAACTGTAGTGTAAGCTCTAACAAAGGAGTAACTCAAAATCGAAGCAATTGCTAAATCCTTTTATATCCGTTTTATAACTAAATGTTCATAAAGGTGTTACTACACTAGAGTGCATTTAACACTAGTTAAAAATATGCCATCACATTTTGAAAAAATCAGTTCTTGAAGTCGCGTGTTAATTCTTGATTTTTTTATTTAGAACATATTGCAGTATTTTATCGTGATATTACTAAAAGACATGTTTAGGTACTTTGTAAAAGAACGTAATAATCTAAAATAACAATAAATAACGATATAGTTTTTGTATAAAGATCATAAACTCTTAAATTTTGCTATCAGATATCGAATATTTAATATTCTTTTTTTACTTATTAACTTTATAATAGATAATGTATAAAGACCTTTTTAATAAATAACGTGTAAAATTTCTATTCAATTCGCTATACCCGTTGCTGTTACACTCTAGTGTGGGTGTAGCTTTAACGAGTTAATTACATCGAGTCTGACCTTTGCCTCTTGTACGGCAAAAACTATTTCTAATACTTCATTAACAGTTTAATCATGAAACAATACGTTCTCTATTACAATTTTGTTGTATCAAACAACAATAGCATGTTTTCATTGAGCCACATTCTTTAGTTTATCAACCAAGGCTAGTATTAGGTTGTTTTGTCGTTCTGAAAGTGCCTTTATCTTTGATAGTTTGTGATCAAAATGTATGTTTGTAAATAGATGAGGTCGTGAAGAATGCTGGACCGACAAGTACTCCAAACGGCAACTAGGTTAGGGAGGAACGTAAAGCGTAGACGGTTTTTAATTCGACGCAACCGAAATCGAGACCAACAGCTAAGTAATCTGTAATCTTACTTCTTACTAATATTATAAAAGCGAAAGTTTAGATGGATGAATGGATGGATGTTTGCTAGAGTTTGTAGCCTAAACGGCTGAACCAATTTCAATCTAATTTGGTATAGGTGTAGAGGATAGTCTGGAAGAACATATAGACTACTCACTTTTGTTTTTTTTATCCCACGCGAACGGAGTCGCGGGCGAAATCTAGTATAAAATAAACACTTGGTTAGTAAGTTTATTATATGCAAAACACTCAGTAAAACTTATTCCATAGATAAATAATTGTTTATATAATATTTTCATGTTAAAATTGTCCTCGTGAGATATGTCACGTTCTATCAAACATGTTACTGGACCTTCAAAATACAAGTTACAAAAAAAACAAAGTATTGTTTCTTAGAAAACACGAACACGTCACCGTCATATTGACATTTAGTTGTCGATATCGACAACCGAAAGCTGTGACATCTATCGACGGTTTTATCGATATGTCGATCTGACGCATGCGAGGCTGCACTATTATAATATTTTTATTTGAAACTTCGTTTAATATTATTAATTAGATACACAACTTAAAATTATCAAGCAATTTGCTATTTTATATAATAGAATTTTTTATTACCAGTCACGCATTGTTCGAAAAAATGACATTAGCAAGATCTGAAATTCTAAATTTTATATATTATAATTCAGAAACCTGTAGAGGATAGTCTGCAAGAACACGTAGACTACTTACTTTTGTTTTTTTTATACCACGCAGACGGTGTCGCGTGTGAAAGTTATACATATTTTAAGATAATTAATTTGGTACAGCCTTAATCATAAACGGTAGTTAGCAATCTAATGCAGATGTTTCGTAAGTACAATCACGAACAGCTATCGGCCACTTACACGAAGTGTTACAATAAACTTTGTACAACTACCTACATGTATCTATAATAAAGTTTTATAAATTAGGGATCCATCTACTAAAAAACCTTTAAAAAAATCAAAGTAAATTTACCTCTGTAGACCATAAAATAATTACATTATTAATAACGTTCAAATGTGTTCAATGTTCGTAGCACCAGTGGTTGAGAAAATAAGGAGTAAAAGGTTAGCGTGGTATGGGCATGTTATGAGAAGGGATGAATCGCATGTAACAAGAAGGACGTTAGTTATGAATGTGGAGGAGTACATCGATAGAGGTAGACCTAGAAAGAAATTGATGGATTGCGTGAAAGGTGACATGATCAAGAAGGGAGTGATGACTGAGATGACGAATGACAGAGTTATTTGGAGGACGAAAACCCGGTGCGCCGACCCTACGGGTGTAGGATAAGGAGGAGTGATGAATAACGTTCAAATGTTCAAATACTTAAAATTTTTCTCTTTAAAAACACACCACATTTTACTCACAAGTACAATATTCCTGAAAAAGGTTAGTCTTTTCTGCCAGTCTAATAACAGATTATACTCGATAATAAAATGTTACGGAACCTTTTTACCAGCATAATAACTCTGCTTGACTCTATTTTAAAAATTGTTCAACTCGCCTCAAATCATTCAAGCGTAATGTCAAAATATAAGTCATAACCGGATACGGACGATATTATAATTAACTTAGCATTTAATAACAGAGTATAAAAGTCACACGAATAAATAACACGAATTAAAATACAAGAGTAACAGATAAAGAAATTAAATGAGTCTAAAACACTAGTTCTATACATTCAGCTCTGTCTTTCTCTTTGAAAATAAAAGAGATAGCAATATGTTGTAACCCGATGTAAGATTTTAATAGGATTATCTCAAGATATTAAAAAATACAGTTACCTATAGTTAATGTATCAAATTGCGGATGTTAACTGGTTTTGTACATTGTTATTTTGTATTAAATTAAAAAATGATGATTTAAAGGTAATTCCACAAAAAAAAATATCGATATAAATGCTTAAATATCTGAATATACTAAAAAAGTTCTTGATTGGAATAAAAAAAACTTTACCGATATCCTTTTGTGGAATCTCGTTGACGGCCTACTTATTCATCTTTCAATTTTTTTGATTATTAATATAAATTTTCAATAAAATTCACAAGTAACATGAAATGTCGACCAGATAAATCATTGACATTACTTTATTGACTTGTTATAATAGATTATTAATTAACATTACAAAACGAAAAAATATTGATTCCATGACATTTTCGATGTAAGATACCGGGCGAGGAGAGCCGAAGGCCAAATCATTGTATTAGATTTTAATAAGTAATTGTACACCAAAAACACGTTACCAATTTCGACATGAATACACGTTATTTTTTATCAACCACGACTCGCTCTAAGCGTTCTCGTATTCTCGAAAATAGATCCTATATTACGTTGTTGATTATAATTAATTTCATACAGAGTTGATCGATGCGTGTTACACGTTCAAGCGGTTTTTTTCACCGGACAGTATTTTTAAATTACACTATATTGCGTCAATTCGTCTTGAAAACCGATGTATTTTTTGTCGATCAACGCTTTACGCCAAATTCGCATGTTTGTTAGTATTTTTTACAGCATCAAATACCATGACCGCGATGTTTTAGTCAATTTCGTTAAAAGTAATCTCATATAATGATACGTCATTATATCTCGGGTTATAGAAATTGGACTAGATATGTTATTTACATGAATAAATTAATGTTCTGTTATGTAATTTTAGATTAAAAGCTTCGATTATAAATGATTTAAGATGTTTTTTTGTTTCAGATGGTGTATATGGGTGATTCAGAAGACTGATAAGTATTACATCGATGCCATTCAGAATGTACTCATGAACAAAATCCTAAGGTAAGCATCGTATACGTTATTAAATATTGCAACGTGCGACGATCCATACGAATTCATTATTTTCAAACAACAGAGAGAAAATTTAAAAACGAATTCAAAAACATTCCACAGTATTCAGCTAATCTCATTGTCAACAAAAGACTATTGTTAAATCCCGATACATTGTTTCAATTTAAATCGAACGAAAATGAATCACTGTTATGATTGGACGCTAAAATGTGTTGAATTAAGTTTGATTGTTTGTATAAAACTAAAGTTGGACGTATTGTTTTCGCAGGACGGGCTCGTTTCAGGTTGTGGTCCTCGAAAGAGTCCAAATACTGCAATGACTACTGCGATGGCAGCCCACCAGGAATCTATACACGAGAGACTCCAGCCGGCGACGGAGGAACCGCTGTACCTGCACCATGGAGCCGCATCCTGGGCCACGGAGGCATCGGACAACCACGAAGACCACAGCACCGACATGTCTCCTTACTACAATATGCCTAAAAGAAACAAAAGGAAGAACTTCAAGCCCAGATGTGCTCCTAACGCTACAACATTCTCTGATGATTCCAACGGAGGACAATGTAACTTAGAGAGCCCCGTCAATGGCAACGACAGAACCTCACCGGATCAGCTGGTCGAAGATGATACTGACGATGGTACCTTTGCAAAAATTGGAGTTAAAAACTTCAATCTACTAAAAGGAGGAGCAGTCGATCTCAGTAGAAGATTAAGTACTGATTCAAATGAAAACATAGATTCAAATTATCAAAATAGTTTAGTCGATGATAAGAAAGTTGATACTTTCCAACGTTCTTATATACATAGTTTACAAATAAATCAAGAAGCTGAAAGAGATAGGACCGTGTTAAACTTTAGCAATTTACAGAACAAAACATTTTGTGCCAAAAATCCTTTTGCTATATCGCAGTTAATTAAAACTAACTCACCTCCGAGAAGAAGGGAATCTGATTCCGACGATGACAATAAAGATCACGATATTAACGCTAATGAGAGATTGGGAGAAGTTCAGGAACCAATGGAAATGGTGGAACCTCAACAAAATGGTGATGTAAATAATACTACAAATAGGATATTAAGAGACTACGCTATAAACACTATGAAGGAATTTTTAGGAATTTATGGACTGTCTTCTAATGAAGTTGCCGATGCTATTAGCGGGCAAATACGAAACTTGGAAGCACTACAAGGTACAACATTTTTACTTTTAAAAATCATATACTGCAAAGATTAGTTATGCCTTAGAGAGGTTGTTTATTCCTTTGTTTGTAATGAGCGTGTTCTTGTTTTCAGGTAAACCGATAACTCAGTTGCCTATGAGTTTGAAACGCAGGCACGATTCAGGCGATGGCATTGACAGGAGCTTGAGAAGGTCGTCATCAGCGACTGAAGACGAAGGCTCTACTAATATAACACCACCGAAAACACCGGACAATGACATAGAAGCTCAAAGGTAAACTATTAAACACACACATAAACCATAATATTTTCAGATCACCATCACCTAAGGGAGTTCACCAATGTAGATTTAACTCTACTAAAATAAAAATAATTAAACAAGCCTTATTCCTGATATAACATCTGATTATTATTGTTCCTAGTAGACAAATTAAATTAAAAAAAATAATAAAAAACACTCAATTCGGCCATATAGTGTTAAAACAATTTTAACAAATAATCAAATATGTCTTAATTTGTTTTTTTTTTCTAATTTACGTATAATCAATATTAATTATATTCAAGACTAGCTGTTGCTCGCGACTTCGCCCGCGTTAAAAATAGACTATGTTACTCACAGATAACATGCCTTTCTAACGGTGAAATAATTTTTAAAATCGGCCCAGTAGTTTTTGAGTTATTTCAATACATACAGAAATACAAAAATACAATTCTTTCCTCTTTATAATATTAGTATAGAAGGATAGATAAATTAATTATTTTTATATACATGAATCCAGCTGAAGGTCTCCTCCAAGGTTTTCCATAAAATATTTAGTTGCAATTTTATTTAGGGTAAAAAGTCTTATTGTTTTCCTTTGATTTAATTTATCATAAAGTAAGTATTCTGTTTTTCTTCGACAGACAAAGAGCATTACAGATAATCAACCAGCAATCGATGAGGTTGTTTGGCAGATCTCAAAGCCAAGAGGAAGATGGCAGCGGCTCTGATGATGGAGACCAGACTCTAGATCTCAGTGTATCGAGAGACGCGGATGGACAGGTAACTCATTTATCTTATTTGATAACTAGCTGTTCCCTTGCGGCTTCATCCGCTTAGAATTATAAAAAACTTTATTTTATTATTTACATTTGTCAAATTATCGATAGCAAATGTCAAAATGACATGACATGATGACAAACCATGGCAACCTTGCTTCCTTGATGTTGGCAGCAACTTATGGTCTCTTTCCCACATTAGGGTTTTTATCCAAAATATTTACCCCCTAAGTTTATTGGCGTAAAAATATGTAGCCTAAATTTATTTTTAAAAAGACGTTAATCAATTATGACGTTATAGTAACTTTTTCATACATTAACATTTAAATTTAGAATGCAATTATTCTCGAATGTACTTTCGGTTAACGTTAAAAAAAGTTTCGAGCAATATTTTAACGTTAGAAGTTGTTGAATGTTGGTTTTGTTGATAATTTTAATTGCCGTTTTAATTCAGGAACAATCAACGACATCCAGTACTGGCAACAGCGTATCAGAGTTCGAACAACAAAATATGCTCATGAGAAAAAATTTAGAGGATTTAGCTAATTTACAAATGCAGGTACGTATTCGATATTATATCGTTTGAACTTTTTTTTTTGCAGATTTAAATGCTAGTGGTTTCTGAAATAGTACAATTTATAAAGCTATTGTTGAAAGTGTTCCTTTTCTTAAAAAATCGTAAATATCGTAGCAAATCAAAGTATTTATTGAAAATAATCGAAAAATTACTATAAATTCTTACATTTAATAATATTTTCAGGGCTTCTTCCAAAAACAATCAATGATGGATGCAGACGATTCGCAAGAAAGAAAACTACAAGCAAGTGGTGAGTATTATAAAAAAAGCAACCACACTTTCCTTATGATAATCTTCAAAATGAAATCTTACTATCTTACTAATATTATAAATGCGAAAGTTTAGATGGATGGATGGTTGTTTGTTAGAGATTGTCGCCTAAACGGCTGAATGGATCTTGATAAAATTTGGCATAGATGTAGAGGATAGCCTGGAAGAACATATAGGCTACTTGGTTTTGTTTTTTACGCGAACGGAGTCGCTGGCGAAAGCTAGTAATTCATAAAACAGTCAACACCTCTCATCGCATCTTGACACATCACTATAATAATTAACTGTATAGTAACTTCTGAGTTAACTAAATCTAACAGAGTTAGGGTTTAACAAACGTGCAAATCTTCGTATCTGGAACATTTCAGAGTATCTGCTAAACTCGACATTTCTCAGCGTCGCCCTAATTAGGTGCACTTAGTATGTAACAGATGGTCGCGCCTTGAAACTGTTATGCCTACCCGAGCCTTAGGATTCAATGTGACTGTGTTAATTTGTTCGTCCTTTGTCATATACAGTAGACTCTGTTTTACCAACTACCTTATTATTGACCCTATCTCTTGAAACACGGTTTTAATTAGTTCAGTACTCACTGATTTTTGTTAAAAATTGTTTTATGGACATTTTTTTATTATTAATGCTTCTAGAGGATGTGCTATTTTTCTACATTATAGCAATATTATGTCCTTTTTACATAAAACCTTAGTAATTTTTACATCTAAATGTTTTAAAATAGCCACAAGTTGGTTCAACCAAAATAAAATGGCGTTCAAACGCTACTTTCTTTTAAAAATACTTTTAAATAAAACATTGTATTAAGTAAATTGTGATAGAAATAAAATTACGAGCGGCGGCGTTAAGGCAATAATCAGGTCATTATCCTAGAATAATCACACATATAATTATAGCTGAAAAAGTAAAAAAACGAACAAAAACTAGTCATAACACTTTCTTGTTTCCACAGTCAATAATGAACTGTTAGAATTAATTAGACGAACAATTCCAAATAATCATTTGAATAACGACCGACACAGAGTAAAAATAATTTCTCCAAAAACACGTGCATTTTTTACACGTATCCGTGAAAAGTGACATGCCACTAATTTATTCTGTGATCAGCTATTTAGGATGTTTCTTAATTATCGATTCCACACAAATATTTAATCTGTTGTACGTTGAACTGTCATTGAGACAGTTGGAAAGTGTCGTGAGATATTTGACATAAGCCATTGAACGTAATGCCGCTATAAAATACACTTTTGTTTGTTCTTAATTAATGATGTGGAAATTTCGATGTCTGGCTTCGTTCTGGCAATAAAACGTTTGAATTTCATATCGATAAATTTCAATCTATTATAAATGCTCACTAAAATAACACTGCATCTATTAACTCGTCGTTTAAATAATTTAAAATCTAAGGTTATTAGTTTTTACTTTACTTAGCTTATATTTGTAGAGTAAATAATGACCTTTTTAATTCTTCGAATGCTCTTTCTGGACAATTATATTCCTTAAAATATTGTAGTATAAGACCAACTGTTCAATTAATCTCAAGAACTATCTTGCATCATACAAAATAGATTTAACAATAGTACAAACAAATTACGTCATAACTCATGTTCATGTTCGGGCGCTATCATCAAATTCCGTGGAGATCGTGTTAACGCGCGTAACTTCCTGAGCGGGCCCCCGGCTGTAATTGTAAAAACCTCGGCAGCTCTAATCCACTTCAATAGAGGCAAATTCACTCAATTGAGCTCCGGCCAGCGCTGGGAGAGGGCCTTGTTGCATCGCTGTATAATACCATTCAAACTTTATGCCAGCTCGCAATTACACCAAAGTAACTACGGTGAAGGAAAACATCGCGATGCAACCTGCCCGGCGAAGAAATTCAAAGATATGTATGAAGTCAACCAACCCGCACTTGGCCCGCAACTTTAGGTTAGGCTCCGAGCCCCTCGGTGAGGACGTATAGTGTGAGTTGGTGATGATGACCTACGCACAGCAAAACTTTTGGCACCTAGAGATTAGTGGACATGCTTTTCTATACCCGCAGTGGTCCAATTTGACAATCATTGGCGAAGTCGTACGCTCGCAGCTAACCACGAGCTGCAATAAAGTTTGAATATTTTAATACATCAATGATACGCGTGTAGGTAGCGAAACGTGCGTAATTTAATCTCATATTCATATGATTGTATTAACGAGTGTATTTGTTTTGAAGTTCTTACAGAAAACTTAGTAATACTTCTTAGAGTGTTTAACATTACTACGATGATGTGCACCCAATCTTCCAAATCTCTTCTCTCCTTACTAATTTTCTATTATTCGCTATTTCATACGAAAATTGTCACATGTATGTACTTATTATTTCACACCGTTAAAGTAGATTCGATTCTATTCAAATTGATCGTTATTTTAACTAATGCAATGAGAAGTTTTAGTGTTTCCGTCAATCACGTCTAGTTCCGCGGCCGAGTACTAAATTGGTTCGTAGAATTCCTCGCCTGGGACGGGTGATGGCCGGGCACGGCCGGGGGGAGGCCGGGGGACGGACTGGGGATCAGCGGGGATAAATAGGCAAATAGCGTTTCCCATTTACTGTATAATAGAGCAGCTTCAGTGCGTCCGTCCGGTGCGCGGCGATTTGTTCTTGATTGTCGTGCGAGCTGCTGTTGCGACACGGCGTATCGCCCGCGCTTTACTAACGCAGAGCAAATAAATATGTTACACGTACACACTAGGAGTCCTTCAAATATAATAATACAGAAGTCATTTAAATATGTAACAGCGTCTTAAATGGTAAGGCGCCGCTTAAACTCCAAATTCCTTTCAAATTTTGACACTTATCAAATTGTAAGCGGCGCTTACAAAGCGAATTATTAAAGATTCGTTTCAATATTTATCCTAATTCATTTTACATTCAGAGTTGATCAGTACTAAAGAGAGAACCTTGCTCGATAGAGCAGAAATGTACATTATGAGGGAGTTTTTAGGTAATTATAAAGACATGTATTGTAGGTTTTTATGAAGAAAAACTACGACAAAATTGAGTTAAAATTACCTTGATTTTTGCACAGATTATCCATATTTATACCAACAACAAGACTAGGCGAAAGCTTTATTTGTTATTAATTTTTTGTACTAGCAAATTAGTTTTAAAATTCAACAATGGCATTAGCATTTAGACATACATAGAGTCGCCTACGTTTTCATTCAAGTGTTACTTTCGAACAAATTAATGCGGAGTCACATAGTATCATGAAATGTTTGAAGACAATGCG
>LD688951.1:1546814-1564069 GCA_003118335.3 Papilio memnon | reverse complement strand
AAAGTAAGAAAATGATGTATCGATTATTCGACTCGATCATCGATTATCTAACATCCAACTTGTTAATATTCATAAGGTCGTCTGTCCTTGTTTAACATAAGACGAAAGTATATTTGTTTCTGTCTAACTGGCTACAGACCGTGAACTCCTAAGGCGATAGAGTTATAATTTATTTAGTAAAAAATCGTTAATTACAGTCATTAAAACGCGGCTTCTAACATATTTCTGATTATTACATGTTTGTGAAAATATATTTATCATTATATTTCTCTGCGATTGCTTTTTAGGGTTCCTTGATTTGAAATATGAAATTATATAAATTAAAAAAAAAATTGTTAAAAAGTAATTAGTTAATCTATTCTTGATTTCTTATCCTGTCTTTAAATCAACAACACAACTCACACCTACATCCTACAGGGGTAGACAGAGACCGCGAACATTTGGAACTTTCCTGTCACAGCGCTGCGTTTTCTGAGTTATTTTGTTTTCACGCACTACAATTCTCAAATAGCTCTACAACTATGCCAAATATCATGGAGATCCGTTAATCTATTTACAGTAAACTCTAACGAACATCCATCCATCTAAACTTTCGCGTTAATATTAGTAAGTTTAGGAAATTACAGTTTTTCATGAATAAATGATAAGTATCCTTGCATTGAAGGTTAGCATGTGTGGCGCATCCTCCACTCTTTTGTTAATTAACCCGGCCCCGCTCCGCATATCCTTGCGACGAGAACAGAGACATGAATGGAGTCGAATTAGATGATATTTTTATTGATAACTTTTATAAAGTCATATCTGCATTTTATATCCAACTTTATTTAATAAATTAGTTTTTTTTATCGCCGCTGTTACATTCTATCTAAATAATTGTACATACAACATATACTTACTTATTTTAAAACGTAGTACATCTGACAGTTAAGTTATTTTAACCTATTTTTATTGCCTCTTCATATCACTAAAACTTTTTACAATTTAAATTTTTTGTTTGTTCAATTAACTTGCTCTATCCGTTTAATCTATGTTTAATATCGTATACAAAAGTAAATCTGTATACCAAGTTGTACAGGTATAACGAAAAAAAAATCACACCTCCACGGATTTAATGCGCGTATAATTTCTTTGTGGCACCGCGCAGAATGTGAGCAGACGTCATAAAATATGCATTTCTTCGGATGCTCGCGCGCACCACGCACACTAGCGCCATTCGCGCACACTAGCGCCACTCACGAATACATCACTTGTAGACATAATAAAGCTCGATGCACACAAACTTACGATCACAATAACTCAATCGGCACACAAACGCATCGCTTTTGCATATTCATTTGAGTCTTGCAGTTTGTATCTTTGTATAAAATTATAATGCATTATGTGACCCCGGCGAGGCGTCTTGCTCGTTTTTACTTTATAAAAGGACCTAGTGAACGTGTGCTTCGAGTTTTTTTTATCAACATTCATAAGGAATTTCAACTTTAGAGATTAAATACATTCTGAGAAATGTTATTTAACACCTCATTAACATTTTGTGTCTAATCTACTTTATTTCTTTTGTAATTATACTTGTATGTCCTTTACAATAGTCATATTAATGTTAGAATATAGTGTGAAAGAACACATAGACTACTTAATTATTTTGTTAATACCACGCAGACGGATTCGCGGGCGAAAGCCTACTTTTATAAAATGCGAACAAATATAATTATTAACCATTCAAAATTTACATTAAAACTTTAACATCCAGATAAGGTTTTATAACAAAATAAAAATTGTAATGTGTCCATTGATCTCTATAAAACCACTGTTAAGTGATTAAACTTTACAACTTTAAGATAACTTAATGAAGGAGTATTTGTATCGGATATGTTTAAATACAACGGAAGTGAATTTAGGTCTTATTGATTACGTAAAGGGCTTACGTTGCGTGTGCGCATACTTGAATGATTGTCCTTTGAATTCTAATCACTTAGTTTATGCTGATTTTATATTTTGTACGTGTTTCGAGTTACGTGGATTCATTTTGTCGACTCGCGTGTAAATACGTTTTGAATTTCAACTTATAAAATTAGAAATATCACGCATAATACAATCTATGTATTAATATTAAGTAATATATTAAAACATTTACTGCCACGGAAGATCAGCACATGCGCTGAGTGGCTTTTAAATAAATAAATAAAATAAATAAATAAATAAATAAAACGATTTTGACATTTTTATAGATAAAAAAATCCTTTAACAATTTTTTTGGTAAAATTAGTGTTTTTCTGATATTTCACATCTATTTATAACAATTTAAATTGCAATTAACTTGTTTTATTTAGTTAAAGAAAGAAATTAATTAAAAGTACCAGATGCGTTGGTATCGTTTACGTCAACCGTTTGATCAAAATCGATTGTCGATAAATCGCGGGACGAATGAAAAAGAATCGATTTTCGCTTTTATCGATTTATGTGCGAGTGAAGTGACATTTGATATTTGTTTATATCTTTAAACTCTTTTATCTATAATTTTAATTAAAAGTATATTAAAGTATTCCGTAATAAATAATGAAAAGTAATAGGCAGGTCTATAAACTACCTATTCCATTTTATACCACGTAATTAAAGCCAATTTTTATCTACGTTTTAGTTCTTTGAAGAAGTAAAATATTCCACTGTTATCATTACTGGTTCGAATCTAATAAAACTGATTTAAATTATATAAAAGTGTATTAAAAAATCAATATATTTAAGTAAAATTATCATTAAAAACATAAATCTAAGTCAACTTGCGTTTTTAATTAGAAAGGACAACATTCCATGTCTTACTTGCTGTCGCTACCTCGTATGTACAATAAATAAAATTAAAAAAAAAACAATCACGATCTTAGCAATACAAAGCTCTAATTGACTACCAGCCATCATTCGTACAGACTTACAAACTAAAAAGAGGCAACTAAACGTCAAGCGCGACATCGTAAACAGAGCAAAAACCAAACAAGATCATGCGGAATCATTTACTCCAATCACCGCTTGCCCAGCGGTGGGAAGCGGTACGGGAAGGGGAGGGGACGGACGAACAAAGACGAGGATGTACCGACATCGGTCCTATTACAAATCTCCATAGGGATTAATGTCCTTAAAGAAAATAATTACTAAATAAAAACAAAAGCTAGTAACTGAAAATTGTGAAAATAAACATTTTTAGTGAGATTCCATAAAAAAATTAAGTTATAAAAAATGTTTACAAATATTTTACTACTAGCTGGTCCCTTGCTGCTTCATCCGCTTAGAATTACAAAAAACTTTATTTTATTATTTACATTTGTGACATTCTCAATTGCAAATGTCAAAATGACATGACGTGATGACAAACCATGGCAATCTTGCTTCCTTGATGTTGGCAGCAACTTATGGTCTCTTTCCCACATTAGGGTTTTTATCCAAAATATTTACCCCCTAAGTTTAATGGCGTGAAAACATATAGCCTAAAGCGTGATGTAAGTGTAGGACTTTTTTTGCTTGCTGACATCTTAAGCAATAAAGAAGTGTCTGTTTACGCTTCATTATATTAGTATAGATGAGCTAAAATCACCTTTCAAAGTACAAACAAAAACAAGTCTCAATCATTTTTAAAATGTGTTTAGAAGACACTTTTAAATATTTGATTGGAAAATAGTTCTTATTCTATATTTCTATGCACGCAATGTCTATCACAATACGTAATAAGGTACAGTATCTCCGCTGTAACACATCTAGATCCTTTATCGATCGACGGATCTCAGTTTGATCTACGCACGCGTACGTTAATAATTATTTGCGCTCTTTCATCCGCCGACTTGACTTTATGACCGCCCGCGCCGTGTAAACGTCTCAAATCATATTGCCGTGTAATTAATGGACATTGCGATACGTAATATGGATAATTAAGTGTACATCACAATAGTTGTTGAATGGTTACTTCGAAAGCTTTTGTAAAAAATACTATGATTTGCTCTTTTTCTGTGACGAAAATGAGCTTAATCAAGGAAAATGTCTTGTTCCACTTATTTGCCATCCTTAGAACTTTAACCATATTACAAGAAAAATTATTAGTTAAATAAATAAAATAAATAAACTTTATTTTATTCAATTAAATCTACCAAGTTTTAAAGCAGTACAAGATTCATGTAAATCAGAGTTTTACGTAAGAATATCGCAACTAACAGTATGACGTTAAAAATGTAAAAATAACATTTACAAGAAACACACTGAACAAAAAGATCCCACGCCGCTGATCCGTATCCAACAAAAGAATATTCATCATAAGCGGAAAACGTTTAAAACATTATTCCCAATCTCGTAACAACAATAACCTAATCGATCGCGGGGATACGTTCTTAGACATATACTTTATCGTGGCATCTCTACGAAATAACGCAATAAAAAGTACTTAGTCGACAAACATATATTTTCCATCACCTACACTAACCGTAACAAAATTCAACTGTATTTCCAAAGTGTTAAGGATCAAAAAACTTAGTAGCACTTTTCTTAAACGCAAATATGTTTTTGTAACTGTTTGTAACGTTAGAAGGAATGACGTGATTCATCTCGGTGTCGTACAAATCGGGTATGATATTGTATTTTGAATCAATTAGTTAAGCGGCAACTTCCATATTGGACCATGATATAAGAATTTGTTTGGAATCAAACTAAACACACATTGAATGCGCGATCGTGGTGTATTAAACATTATTTAGACACAACATTTTGTAATTTTTGTTAAGAGTATTTTCTAAGTTTCTTCGTTATCCCTCTCTCTCTCTCCCTGCATCGTTTCCTCATTCCTGAGCGTTGCGACCTCTCTTCTTGGCCATTTTTCGAAGCGTGTTCCTCAACTCTCTGTGATTCACTGCGACGCGTGGATCTTCTAGACGGGCTTAAAAATATGAAATCGCTAAGAGTCATCAAATAAACTTCAGTTGATGAATATCTTTATGGACTGTACAAACGTTAAAATATTTAATTTCGATAAAGTTATTATTAAGTCAGTTTGATGATAGATTAAATAAGTACGAATGCGAGCTCAAGAAATGTATGACTACAGCTAGAGGCAAACATAAAACGTATGTCAGCTAGATCTTTGTCCGTTCGTACACCCATTGCCCCGCCTCATTACCTCCTCTAAGCGATATACTATAAAATTTACTGGCACACCAAACAAGACACCGGCGTACCAAGATCTCCCCTTTCAATAAAACTCTCTGCTCACCAATCAGTGCTATATACCACGTTATATTGGTCATCCGACGTTGATCTTTCATGTTTGCATCGAGCTAACAAGTCTCTTATAACAATGTGATACAGTTCAAAATGTAAAGAGACTTTTGCCGGCGATGATATGTCGGAATTTGCACTAACAGTATGTGAATACTAACCACATTTACATTTTAGACGTACTGCGAATAAATGTCAATTGAGACGAGCGTGTACGCACGGATGCTGTGAGTTGTGGAGAGTTAAAAGTTCTGATCGAAGACGAGCACGAACAGATCGATCTTAATTGATGTCTCATTGTTGGCAGATGTGATTATAAAATCTGATAAATATACAAGAAAAAGCAAATAAAGCACTAAAGCTATACACAATAGAACACAGATAGTTGAAGCAATTAAATATATCAATGTTAACGAAGATTCTCTTACTAATTGACACGATAATAGGACTTAAAAAGAGGTTGATGTATTTATAGGAATTTAAAAGGCTTGACTATTTTATCGTTAATCTTAAACCGTACCTTCAATCAAAGATATGTAGCGGATCAAACGACAAGATTTCGCTGACATTTATCCATTTTCCATTTAACTAAATGTCAGTTATGGATTATAAGATCATAGAACGCTTCTAAATAAGTGACCGCAATTGTTTTATAAAGCAACTGTACAGCAATTTAATTACTGTTGAAATTTAATTTTATTTAAATTTATAGTAAATTCACACAAAATCACAATTATACAAAAGTTTACGATAGTGTATAGATACAGAATATAAAAACAAGGATAATGATATATCTAATACTACCGTAATAAAGGTGAATAACCTATAAATGAAACTGTATTACGAAGAATCAAATTATTAACAAAACGATACAAGGTATTCAAAGCTGGTTATAACATCAAACATGACAAACATCATTTACTGGCAAGTAGCAAAAGTCTTGATAGCGCAAGACCCAATGGAGCAAAAAATTGACAAATTATCTTAATTTGATTCAGGGAGGTATTGTAACTTATCTGTCTGGTAAAACTTCAACTGATACCATCTGCCGCATTTGCAATTCCGACGTTACGAAACGGTACTGACTGACGTAGAATAAAAACTAAAATCTAAGCTTAGAAAGATAGCAAAGAAGCCGTTTATTACTATAGATGAAGTCATTTTGTTACTATAAAAACTAGTCGAGTGTAATAAAAAGTAATTACCAAATGCTGTTTAGAAATTAGACTCTCGATAATTGGTTAAATGCTAGATGAAGAAGTCGCGGATCGATGCAGTTCAAAAACCTCGCCGGAGGAAGTTACACACCCATTTTTTTTCTCTGAATCATAACTCAATGCGCCAACAACTTTCGTCGATCACAACGTAAAGTTCCATTGAGTGAATTCAAAAACCCATTATGTAGAACATTATGAGGAGCCCATTGTTTCGGCTGAATGAGCCGGCACAATATCTTACGAAATTTCCTAAAAAACCACCTTCGTATTATAAATGTTTATTATGTCGATGGAACATTATCTGATGCGGTCTCCGCGGCCACCATTGTCTTTTTGTTTTCTCCATCTTCGTGTTTTATAGCTTGGGCCGTTGTCAAATTAAAATCGACGATGCTCAGAACTGCTTAAAAATTCCCGAGCTTCTCTCGGACTAGTTACATCGCCGCTCTCGTTTTATCTTTAATCTTCCCAAATTAAAGGCAATAAATTCGTTGCTCGCATAGCTTATTGACGTCTAACAATACCCATTTTTCGATATCATTTTCGCACAATCTCTTACAAAATCGTGAGCTATTAACGCGGTTAGAAACCTACGGTTCGAGTGATCTCTCTAGTTCATTAATAATAACCTGCTCTCACTAAAACCTCGTCCGCTACAATCACGAGTGTTCATGCACGACTTATGTAACATACCAAATTATCAAGCTGTATGTTAACGTCCATTGTGTTGTGAGCGCTAATCTACATAAGTATAGGTATTAATTCGTCTTTCAAAAACGATTTTGTAAAAAAAGAAGCAGAGGTGGTATTTCGTCAGCGAGCGGTGTCTAACAAATACACAGGTTTTAATCTTCCGACGACGACGGTGAACACAAAACCAAATTTTCAATACAATACCACGTTCGTACAGGTTTGGTACGGGCGTTTCGTATTTGGACGAAGTAGTTGCGAGCGCAAAAGTGTCTTGTGCTACGATTTGTATCAGATTTGTTGATATTGTATAACTCTAAAATCTAAAACAGACCTCCTTGAACACAAAACCAGTACAGACAAATAAAAAGTTACAGATCAAAAGTCAAATGTATGTAGTAGATAAGTAGAAGTTGCACTACATCTTATTATTAACTGATAAAATCAACGGTATATTAAAACGAGTCGATTTATAAAAACACTTTCGTGATGTAATGTACTCGGACGGAGAGTCGACGATCACTCACAATAGCGAGCGCTCTAGAGTGACTAGGAGAAAACATTGATTAATTACCATAATAATTTATTTGATACTCCAAAACTTGATACGGGGAGGGGCCGGTTACACGAGCGGCGGGACGTTTAAGTTCATTTTGAACTAAAAACTTTACAAGAAAGAGATGCAAACGCAAACATAGATACCAACGTTACTGACTTGGAAGTTATTAAAAGTTTCCTACATGATGAAAACAGTACATTGTTTTTGAATATGATGTATGGAGGTGATTTAGCTGTTCCGAACAAAAGAATAAGTTTTTTGGTCGGGGAATGTTTGAATGTATCGTTAGAGGATATTAGCATGTTAATATTTTTAGTTTATTAACGTTGTTTTTTTAGGTCTTCTATCTGCATTGAATCACTTGGATCAGGTTCGGAAGAATTCTTTACAAACAACTGTGGATTATTCGAGATACGTTAAAAGGTTTGTGTAGTTATATTAAATATAATATTATAAATGAAATCAAGTATTTTAAAATGGTAGAGCTTTAAAATCAAATGCTATAAACAGCGCCAAGACTTTTTGTGTTGTTCAAACAATACTATTAGTCATATCACAACATCTGGCAAAATCGTTTCCACAGCTATGACTTACTTGTTTTTTCCATTGACGATATTAACATAAGTCATGAATTTATCTGTCTAAAGTTTTTGTATTATTATAAGTTTGCTTTAACAATGACTTGTACAGTCCAAACATGTGTCGTTGGATTTTGTTTTTTGCAAGTAATTCTCATATCCGTAATCTAGTTTTTTATGTTACAATGTAATATTTTATGTATAAACCAAGATACTTGTAAATTTTTTTGTACAGGATCTTTAAAGAACCAATATAAATTTTAGATTATGTTGATCTTATCAGTTGGACTATTCTAGAGAGATTTGATTCGCCTAGCTTCTAGCTTCTTTAGCTTAAGTTTATTCTTAATGTTGTTTTATTATCAGATACAGTTCAACGTTAGAATGTGGCTCTTCTTACTGCAAGGATCTGGGCTATCGAGAGCACTTTCACTGCATGGACTGCACTGCGAGGGTCTTTTGCAAGAAAGAAGAAATGATCAGACATTTTAAGGTAAGTTATTGAAATATCTGAAGCAAGTCTTTAATGGACAAAACTTTGTCATCAAGTTGAGTAAAGTTTAGAAACTGTCTTGCTAATAGTTAAAACATTTACAAGAGCTTTCTTGTTATGTCTTGTAAATCTTTATTCAAGCTATATAATTATTAATTAACCTTTTGCAACGGTTCCAATGTAAGAGGTTATTTTATTTCGTTATTCTTTTGTTGAATAGTTATATAATTTATTACAAATACTATTGCATCAGGCTCTCAACAATTGATAGACGATTAATCTTCAAGCTTGTTTGTTTTTTACAGTATATTTGCATTAACCGATTCATAGTTTTATTTTAAGTTATTTTAGTTTTTTATTTAACAATGTTGTAATATTTGCCAAGCAATCTCATGCATTTATAATTTGAAGGCTTTAGAATTATGAATACATTACAATTCTATTTTAAACTGTGCTTATTGTAATCTAAAGCAAGAATTCTTATTTACCTTGAAACAACGTGATTAGATTAATGAAAAAAGTTAGTTTCAATGTAGTTCATTTACGTAATGTTTAATTTCTGTTATTTCTTCAGTGGCACAAGAAACGTGACGAATCTTTAGCGCACGGTTTCATGCGTTACTCTCCCCTCGACGATTGCTCTGAGAGATTCAGCGACTGTCCTCACAACAGAAGCCAAACCCACTACCATTGCATTCAAGATGGCTGCGATAAGGTATTTACATCTCTGTTATTGACTCTAAACATCGAGAATTTCTTTATCGACACATTTATCAAAATATTTCTTATTGAAATATATCCTTACATTCAGGGAGCAAATTTCTTCAAAATCAATATCAAAAATGTGTTTTCCAGGTGTACATATCAACGTCTGATGTACAAATGCACGCGAACTATCATCGCAAAGACTCTGCCATTCTACAGGAAGGCTTCCAAAGGTTCAGGGCAACTGAGAGCTGCGCTGCACCTCATTGTGTATTTGCCGGACAAAGAACTACACATTTCCACTGCCGACGACCTGGATGTACATATACATTCAAAAATAAAGCTGATATGGGTGAGTTTACATCTTTATCGAGTAGAGTCTCGCTCGAGAATCGCTCTAATTGTTACATGATAACAATTGTTCTAAATTACCTTTAAAACATTTATATAAAACGAAACATGTTCCACAGAAAAACACAAAACTTACCACATCAAGGACGAAGCCCTATCCAAGGACGGTTTCAAGAAATACATGAAAAACGAAGTCTGTCCCTACAGAGACTGTAGATTTAGTAGGACTTGTAACCACATACACTGCATTAGACCACATTGCAACTACGTTCTGCACTCAAGCAGTCAGATTTTCACGCATAAGAGGAAACATGAGCGAAAGGAACAAGAAATGAATTTCGGGTAAGTGCTTTGACGTTACTTTTAATCATAAATCCTAGCTTAAACATAGTTAAATGACGGAGTGCCACAAGGTACTATTCTAGGACCCGTGCGATTTTGTGAATTCCCATTTAACTAGCGTAAAATTGCCTAAGATAATTATAATTTGATCAAATTAAACTATGGTTAAGGTTTATTCATTTTGTATCGCAGGCTTCCAACCTCAGTAATCCAGAGCGCACTGATGCACCAGGGTGCGGATCTAAGCATGTACTCGCCTGGAAGTAACCTTCACATAGATGATGATATGTCCAGCTCAATGCTTGATGACTACTCTAATCCATATGTAAGTAAAATAATAATTAGATACAGGAACTGATATTAACAAAAGTTAATTCCTTTCCAAGTTAGAAATAGTCGTGGTTTTAATCTAGGAAATAACGTATTTGTTAATATTACAGAATCCAGCGTTAGTAGATGAAGTATCACGGAAGTATATAGAAGTATTCAATGGCAGTAAAGAAGCGGAGGATAAATGTAGCAAATGCAGCGCCCTCAACAAACACTATCATTGTTTATTCGAAGGCTGCAAGATGGCACACAGGTAATGACAAAGTCTATACCAACTATCGGGTGTTTGTACTTATTTCTACTGGTAAAAGTATATTTTTCGTAGTCCTAGCTCTGTTGATCAGTTTTCTTTCCCTTTAGGAATACAAATCTTCATTAATTGTAACCTTTTATATCTAAAGTCTCCCTTTTTTCAATAGTTGCCACAATACAATGGTGAAGCACGTGTTGGAACACGAACAACAGAACCAAGTGACGGATGCCTACTTCATGACGTTCTCACGGAACAATCCCTGCGGGAACTCCGCCTGTCAGCACATCAGGGACATCACGCATTACCACTGCACTTGGGTATGATTTCAGTATTGATTAAACCAATTTTATGTTTTGTTTAAGTTTATTCAATGATTTAATTTTTTCGTATTCTCATAGGAAAACTGTGGTGCTGTAATCCTGTCATCTGAAGAACACCCATTCCGGCGTTTAGAACATCATCGTCAACACGCGATTCTCAGCCCTATGTCACCAAACCTAGCGGCTAGATTCGCTCCAAACTTTACACCCCAACTCTCTGCTCAATTACACCCAAATATGGCGGCCCAATTAGGTCAAGTGCCAAATTTACCAAATCTCCCGCCAAATCTTGCTCAATTGGCGCAGATGACGCCAAGTCTTTCTTCTCAATTAACGCCTAATCTACAGGCGCAATTAAATTTAGGCCCAAATCCCGGCATAGTGCCACAACAAGTCAACCCGTCTAGTTCTTTAGATGAAATGTTTAGCAGGAAGAGAGGAAGGCCACCAAAGAATAGAGTGGTCGAAGTTTGGACAGATAATGTAACCCCTCAAGCGATTTTTACATCATTCAAACTACCAAAAAGTAATCAGTTGCCACCAGCAGTGCCGTCACCGGTCATAGCTACTATTGAAGAATTTCCTGTGAGTGATTAATACTTATTTAACTACTAAAAACAATCAAACTTGTCAATAAAAGCAGGGTTTTTAACTATTTTTTTTCTTGCAGCGAATAAAATTCCAACACTTCGAAGTTTACACAGTACCAGACACTTGTGCGCAATATTACCCTAACTGTCAACTAAGGATGACCAGACTACACTTGCATTGCTTCAACTGCAGCTTCACGGGAGAAACCCACATCATAATGGAAACTCATATGAGAGAATCTCACTCTATTTCACCTCTCCTAGAAGGATTCGATTACTTCTCTTCCTTCGAACAATGCGGTGGAAAGAGTTGTTTCAAAAATCAACTGAGATCTCACTTCCATTGCGCACAAGGCAACAATTGCCCGGCAATTCTAACTCAGTATTCAGCGTTAGCTACGCACAAACACGGAAGGGGAACTCCAGTTATTAAAAGTGAGACAGATCAAGAGAAATCATTTGACGAGGCCAAAGATTATTCTATAAAAGAAAGAGCGTCCGCTGATAGTGTTAGTTCCATGAGAGAACACAACGAATCTTATACACCAACTAATTTCTCTATAAAGAGTGAATTTGAAAGGGAACAGGATAACATTTCGGGTGAGTGTTATTTCAATAAACATTCCCCAAACATTGAATTCCTAGAAAATTAATTCGTATACGTGAGATAAACATGACAAGTGTTAATGAATAAGAATAATTTGACATAATCTCTTAATTTCAGTAGTAAAAGCGACTGGAACGTTTTATCCGTCGTCACATCTCCGAAGCAACACCTCATCACCTTCACCGAGAAGCATTTATGATGCATCACCATCAAAGGATATGAAGCTTCGTATGGAATATGAACAGAAAAGACAATACGAGCCTCAAAAGCTCTCAGGACCAACAATACCACCATCATGTCACGATCAAGCTTGTCCCTTGAACAAGAATGCTGGGGGAATGAATTTGCATTACCACTGCCCTCACTGCAGTCAGGCTTACGTGGATTTGAAGTTACTTTTCAGTCACATGATGAAGAAGCATAGCAATACTATGGAACAAGGACCCGTTGGATTGCAAGCGACTAAGGTAAAATAGTAATAAAGTATACATCCAATTTCCAATACTATATTTAAATTTGATACTTTAGCCAGTAGCATACTTGTGATAGTTTTACTTAGGTAAATTCATTTAATTTTTTGTCAGCAGGAAACTTTAGAACGGGAGTATCCAGAAATTTCGATACTACCATCAACCGCGTCTTCCTCGACTGCTGGTCAAATGCCTTCACCGAGTCAAAGACCAACCAATCCAGCTGAACAAGTAAGTATTTGATAGAATAAAGATTATTCTTATAGAACTCTTGCATGCCTGTTTACTAATATGTTATTTATTGCAGGTTCAAGCGGTGCAAAGTCTCTTACTCCAGCAGTATCTGGCAGGTGGTCGTAAGGGCAGTCTTCAAGATCAGTTGAAAATGCACCAACAGTACACGGCCTCGTTGGCGGGTTTGCCAGGCCTAGCACAAGTCGCATTATTCTCACAGGCGTAAGTTAAACGTGATCGTCTTCTAAACTTCCATTTCCATTATAGAATCTTCAAAGTATTTGACAATTCTGAATCAAAAAGCTCTACACGCCCAAGTTTCTAACTTGTCTCTTCGTTTATGTCTAAGAACTTTACATCTTTTGAAGAGCAGTTTGTGGTATAACTAAATTATTTGTATTGCCAGAGGGTCACCATTCCCGCTGTACCCCACCATGCTTTATCCGCCTGAGCTGCTGTTGGAACAAAGTCTGATGCAGGGTCACGGAATGCCTCCAGGCATGGACAAGGAAGCGGAAATGATTGCCAAATCGTGAGTATTTATAACCATTTCAGTACTTTTAGATAATGCAACAAATTAAATTATTATTTTATAATTGATCAAGTAACCAATAGTAACATTCATGTAAATTATAATAATTTATTGTGATTTAATGGTATAACTTGTTAGCAGGCGCACCCATACCACCAGAGGACCTCACATGCGCGTCATGAAGGATGAGCCGATTCCTGAAGGATATTTGAGGTTTAGGTTCAATGAGGATTGTGCCTACCAGCACTGCGGCTATAGGTGAGCATGCTTTAAATAAAAAAATCCTTTTTCAAACATATAAACAACGTAATATTTTGTTTTCTATAACAGTATTCTTGTATTCTAAGAAGGTTTTCTTCAGAAACTTAATTAAATATTTTATTTTCAGAGAACATCAAACTCATTTCCATTGTACTCGTAAAGATTGTGGCTACTCGTTCTGTGACAAGACAAGATTCGTTCAGCACACAGCCAGACATGAACGGTATGATAATCTTTATTTTGGATATTTAAATAACCTTTTTGAATTAATCAGTTTCTAAAGCGCAAGAAGTTCTACTAGCGCCATCTAGCGTATAGTTGTGATAATGATTTTAAAGCTTAAGCTTTGAACGAAAGCTCAACGAAGACTACATTATAAAAATGTTGTTACACTTTTCTTCCGATAGATGGCGTTAATTTATATTCATGCGAATGCTTTTGAATTTGTACAATATAATAAATAATGCATTTATTCACAGATTGGATACGCTCATGGGCGGCGACTTCCAGCAATACAGAGCCAACGTCTACTGCCAGAGACCGGAGTGTCCGCACGCCACAACATTCGGTAGGTTTTGTACAATGCGTGTACGATAACATGAGACTAACTGAACCTTGTTTGCTTATGACGTCACAATAGAATGCTATCCTCTATCTAGCGACTAACTGTCATCTGGTTGTTTCCAGGAACAGGGCAGAACAAGGCGTCACATTTCCACTGTTTGAAGTGCGATTTTGTGTGCACTGATACCAACAAGGTGGTCGCACATCGCCGCCAACATCAGAAATTAGACTCCATACAAGCGGCTGGCTTCGAGAAGTTTCCACCTAGCAAAGGTATGTTACAGATAATTTTATATTTCACTAGAATTGTTTTAATTTACCCAACTGAATAATGGGATAATGTTTTTCCCGCGTATAAGTTTGTTATTATGCATAAAGGTTTTTGTATATGAAAATTTCAATGTAACGTCCTACAGCCTAAACTGCTGAACCGATTTTAACAAATGGGGTGTCATAGGATTGATCCTTTTCCCTGGAGTGTCATAGGTTATATGATACCAACACAAAACACCTACAAGGAACGTGAGAATTAAAATTCGAAGTACTGAAAAAACCGCGTACGAATCTGTCATCATAACTTTTTTTCTAAATGTTTTTTTTTCTATTAATTCGAGTACAGTCTGTCGGTTTTCTTAATTAAGGTTCTTATAATCAATTGTTTATTTCAGGTTGCGGTTACGAGCCTCAATGTATCCACAGCAAGAAGCAGACCCACTATCATTGTTTGCAATGCGGTTTTGCTGTGCTTGGTCTATCGCAGATGACGTCACACAAGTACAAGCATCAAGAGGCGAACTTAGGACCGTCCACTAGCGCCACCAACTGACCAACATCAGTGATATTTAATGGAACTATTTAATTGTGTGTGCTTCGGAACGTAGCCGCTTATAGTATACGAAATGTTGATCATGAATCACTCTTATGGGGTTTTTTTTTATTTTAATCGGACTTTTATGTAATTTCAGCTTTTTAAGCAACCAAATTCTAATACTTTAACATTTGATTTTCAATTTTTGTGTACGATTTATAAAATTCCGAATTTAATAAAAGAATCTATAAATAAATTATCCATCTAAATCGTGCCTTAGATGCAAGTTTACTTAGTGACCACACGCGGCGAGTCGTGTGCCAAATATCTTGTATAAAAAAACTATATGAGAATATTAATACAACTCGAAGACAATAACATGAGACATCTAAAAATCATAACTTACAATGACGTAATGACATGTAATGTTGTGTATGAAAGTCTCATGTTATTACGACCGGGTTATATGATCGTGTGTTCAAGTTGCTAAAATGCATTTTGCATTAATATTAAGGTTAAATGGTAGTGCATGTTAAGTGTGTTTTCCTAAACTCCTGACCAATTTTTTAGGTGATAGTTATAATAAAAAAAAGATATTTATATTTATTACTACCCCCCATGAAAAAGACATTTTTACGGATAGTATTATTAATTTAGATTTCGTAAAATGAAGGCAATAATTGGGTTTAGAACACCATGTCGTGCCTAGAACAGAGACAATACATTTTTGTGATAGTTCCTGGAATTAGTTATTTAGGAGATAACAGAAATTATCGCAAAAATCATAGATGAAACGAAAAAATATATTAAAAAAATATTTAACAAAAAAAAAATTGTCAATTTTATAAAACATTGTAAATAAGAATAGATTATATATTATCAAAAAAAAAAGCTAAATGTTAATAATTGTTACAGAATATTGGGATTATAGAGAAGTATGAAAGTAAACAATTCGAATACTGTGTACAGAACGAGTGCTAATTTGTGATTCATGAGGTAGCCATAAAATGCCATATAACTTCATACATATTTTTAGATGTAATGTTAAAATTTCTAAATTGAAGAATATTAATCGAATTTGAAATGACAATATTTATACGAGTAATAAGTCATTTTTTTAACTAAATAAACCAAAAACACCGTAAAGTCTTTACCTTTGCATTCCCGTTTAAACACTTATCAAGCCATTCCCGTGTAGTTTTAGCGGGTCATTGACCTCTAACCGACTTTGGTTCAACCTATTCCTAGCTTTTATCAGTATTTTGTTAGATTAAGTCCTATCCTATTGTTCCTATATGACATTTCATTTCTTTTACCGTGAACTTCCACTAGCAACAACTTTAGCGAAACACATTGTTGCAAAAATTATATAAACAATGCTAATCTGTTTATGGTTTCGCGAGTGGAAAAGCACACACTATCTTGTTTTGTATCTAATTAATTTCCTTTATTAATGTAAAATTATATTTTTTAAGGCACTATCGGCCCAATACTGAACAGAATTTCAAATTTTAACGTGATCCTATCAACGACGCTGTTATATCTAAATGTCGTTTCAGTATTCGGCCGTTTGTCCTATAACTCTTTAAAATAGTCCGTGCCATAAGTTTTTTAGTCATGGTTTTGAAGTTTAATTTTTACGTAAACTAGGTTTCTGTATCAATTAAATAATATTACTCTCCGTGTGCTAAACGATATTGTTCTTGTAATATTTAATTTTTCTAGTTTTCTGAATTAAACATTTCAAATTTCATTCGCTAGTTATTTTCTATCATTATTGGTTGTTACGAAAAATCTTTGTTTTGTTATATGATTTTTATGTTTCATGTTTTTTTTTACTTCACATACTTTGTCGTCTTTCACAGACTTCCCTTTTAATATTAATCAAGTATTTATCTTAGTGTATTTAGCGTAAATTTTAGTTATTATAATAATTTAAATACAGTATTTTGTCAAAGTAAATGCAGTGTGGTGTGAAATATTAAAATAAATTCGATTTGTCGTACAAAATTATCCCTTGTTTATATTTAATATGTAATTATCAAAATATATACGAATTATAATTTAAGCAGTTTCTTTCTATTGAGATTAAAATTGGTATAAA
>LD688951.1:1510816-1546337 GCA_003118335.3 Papilio memnon | reverse complement strand
CGCCGCTGACTGTCGGAGCACGCTTTTGTTGAAATAAACGCCTTTTGTAGCTATGTCTTACAAAATTACAATACAAAAGCACAATCCGCTAAGTTTACCTTAAGTAGTATTGTTACAATACATTTCTGCCAATTGTATAAAGATATTAATGTCTTTAGTAGACATATATAGGTTGCTACAAAAAAAATCAACCTATATTAAATTAAAACATAACAATAGAAAAAAAAATTAGTAAATGTTTAAATCAATAAGTAAGAAGTACATCTTAAAATTCCGAATATAGACAAGCTATACTAATCCGTGCAATCTCTAGAATTTTTCCCTACATATACATATATATAGTAGTTATCAAAAGCTATAAAAAATATATGTTTAAGAGTACGTCGCATAGTATATATTCACCGAAAACGTAACGTCGATGGCTCTTTACCATTGACTCGCCGTGTCGGAAAAACGTTCGTAACTTAATGTAAACGGATATTACAAAGGACACAGTAATCACGAAATAAAACAATAATTATTTACGTACTAGCTTTCGCCCGCGACTCTGTCCGCGTGGAATTAAAAAACAAAAGTGAGTAGCCTATGTGTTCTTCCGGTCTATCCTCTACATCTATATTAAATTTAATCAAAATCGCTTCAGCCGCTTAGGCTACAAACTCTAACAAACATCCATCCATCTAAACTTTCACATTTATAATATTACTATGATTTATATATTATATTAAGACACTAATCATTAATATCAATAATATGAACACTATTCCGTAAACTGGTATTAGAAAACGTGAGAAATTGTGAGACAAGATTTCAATAAAATGTCCAAAGCATGAATCTTCAATAACTAGTTGATTTCCAAATTCATTGTCGATCGTCTATTAATAATAATTTTCATAATAATAATAATAATTAGATTATTAAACGTACAAATGGAAACTACACCGGACTCCGCCTCCCGCGGGCATCGGATCGATGTGACGCATGCGCAGACAGAGCCGCAGTATTGAATGGACCCATTCATAGCGCCTTCAGAATGAACCCTCTACGTATACCGTTCGCGTAGCTATACTCAACCCGGCCAGGACCACTACACATCATATTGTCTGCGAATATAGTAATCTTACTAATATAATAAACTAACGATATCCGTGTGTTTAAAAAAATGTTGCCAAGCTATTATGGAAAACAAAATTTATCTCACGTAATTTCCTAAATTCTGTATTCCTATGAATATATTATACTTTTAGATATTTCGATTCCAAATGATTTGAAAAAATATAGATGGTCGGCCATATTAACAGTACTTGTTAAGTACTTTAAAACCAATACAAGGGCTACTATGAAAAGATATCGAACGTAACGTGGTGACGGTACTGAGCGACTGAGCTCCTTAGCGACTGACTACAACTAAGAACGACTGACGACTACCAAAATGCCAGAATGAGCTGCGCCACTGCTTGCAAGTGTTTTATTTAAAACTACCCCCCAATTTTCCTTCCGTTTCCTACTATTTCCTAACAATACGTTCTTTGATATTTACAATTAGTTAAGCCCAAACTTAGTTATTATAAAACTGTATGGATGTTAACGCAAATGAAGTCGAGGGCATCCATATTTGCGTTTTATTCTACTGCTTCAACTTTCAGAGTACTTTAATGGAAAATCAACTTTTATGCATTCTTTATGCCCATTTTTAAACTAAATCTATTTTACCAATCATGATACTCGGGGTAGTCAATAAATTGTAACAAGACGGATGTCAAATTCTATTTTAATTTCAAATATTCTTGACTTAATTTCCTTAGTTACAAAAGCCAACGAAATTTAAATAAGATAAGTCTATTTTCAGACATGAACAAGTTCGGAATACATTTTATTTTGTTAATCAGTAAATTAATTAAAGGTTACTAACATTTCAGTCCTTTTAAAGTATCAACAAAAGATACTGTACACAATTAAGTAAACATAATTAGGTCCTGTTCAAGGAAAAATGATTGATAACATTTGGTGCGCTAAAATAATCTCTTTGTTAGGCCTATTTTTGTCCCCAAACGAGATCCATCGATCACATACGAGCTGTGATACGATCGAGGAGGACGGAGGGTTTCGAGGGAGACAGTTCGATGACATTTAGGTCAGACTCGCAAATCCCTTTAGGTAATAACATTTTGTAAGGTAGAAGGTATTTTAATATGAAAATAGTACAAATAAGATTTTTTTCCATCTCAATAACGTCTGTAAGGCACAGTGCTACGGTTACATCACAGATTTCCATTTGGCAAACCCATAATTATATTCCTTACTTAAAATAATGAGATTTTTATGGAATTGTGGTTTGAAAATTTTCAGAATGTACCTTTGGTAGTCGACGTGACAAAGCAAATTTATTTCGTCGGAGCTTAAAATTCTATTTGACCTATTTCGATATTTTACGTAGTAAGCTGTTTGTCCTGAAAATACTTTTATTCCATACTTTTGAATATAACATTTGAGTCTATTTTTAGACGAGCTGTCGCGCACAGACAGACACGTTACATCTTCGCAAAATCTGGTATTTTTCTTTCAACATTTCATACAGACACTCTAATTTTATTATATTATATGTATAGTTAATACATTCGTATAATTATGTGTAAATGTTTGCTGTTAGTTTTACTATGCGTTTTATTAAAATACAATAATATTTTAACCTGTGTTCACTATGCGACGCTTGGTCGCTAATACAGAAAAAAACTAAAACGATTAAAGTAATAATTTGTATGCAAAATTTAATAATCGATAGAGACATTAATTCAATAAAGCGTAAAGCAAACATCACACCAATTTACTCGGCGAATCGTCTGGACATTGATGAATACAGTTTGCTTTACAATTTGAATATTAATTTGACGTCAACGTGAGACCGGAGTATTCCCGAATATATTTTAATATGACAGTTTGATGTAAGATGTTAGTATGGGATAATTTAGTTAACTGCCTTTGTAAGCTCCTTTTCTGTGAGTTTTTATCTAATCCTAATACCGAGATCAAGTCCACGGTATAAATATATATTTTCTCGATAGATTACGTGGGTAGTTTTCAATTCCGAGCTCCATTACTTGAGCTAACCATTCGAGCTTGTAAGTAATAAATGTCGTATCCGTTGCAGACATATTGAGTGCCTACATCCTGCCTTCACTATGTTTTACTCGTACTGCAAACGACATTTATGTTGGTCCCTTCTGATAGAGATTAGTAGTTTTATATTTGTTAGTGCTTTTGATTCTATCTTTTAAATAAATTGAAACTAGCTTTTGCTCGCCAAAAATAGTGAATATAGCCTATTTTACTCAGTGATATTGCTTTCTATTGACGAAAGAATTTAAAAAATCGGCCCAGTAGTTTTCGAGTTAATTTATAACGTACAAAAATCTTTCCTTGACAGACACGACGGACCAGTCTGCAATCCTATTAGAGTAAACTTTAGTTTATTATATAATTTTTTATTAATTATTTTAAGAATTTAGGCACCACAGACCTTTTACTTATCTCACACTTTAATTATACCTAAATAAAGACTGTTTATAGAAATATAACTTTAGTAAAAAGAAAATATGTCTTTCATTACGTAATCTAAACATAGATATTGAAGCAAAATATCTTCTGCAAATTATATATTATAAATTTATCACGTAGGTTGCTTCAACAAAAAATTTATTCTTATTACATTTTTACTGGAAAATAAAAATTAATAAATGTGTTAAGAAGCTTGTGGTAGCAAAACGTCTATTGACGTGAGTCTTGCTCTTTCAAGAAACAAGTATTTTCTATTTATATTCGCTTTCTGATAACTTACGTAATTCTGATTAGGGAAGGTTATTAGTATCTCCCTATAAGTACGGTACGAAAAAAGTCAATAATGTTAGTTTAGGTATCTTGGTTATATCTTATACAGCTTGATATAAACTTAGTTGACTATATTTAAATTTTTTGACGCTTCCAGTGGGACCATACCCTTTCCAATGACCTGTACATATTTGCACTGGTATACCGCCCTCGTGCTGAACTTTATTACGTTTAGTGAGATAGACGTTTTTACTATTTATTTCCAAATACAACCTTATAAGTAGTTGATTAAAATGTAAAATGGAAATAAATAAATTTGGTAAATATCGAATATTATCCGATAACTTAAACCATCTGAAATTACTTTAATTTTTAATGTTTTTAAAGTTCAAAGTTTAAATTTTTAAAGCTTAATATTTATTCGACAAAAAAATGTAATCTCAAAATCAAGCAGATGACGAAAGTTATTATAGGAAACCATTCCTAAAACGACGATTCACAATCACTTTGTGCACGGAATAAGTTATCTAAGTTGTAAGTTATATGAAAGCGCATTGCAAGAAACAAACTTGTACCGCAGGAAGCTTCGCAGCGTGGGAAGTTGCTAATCCGTCGCGAGTTGCCGACAAATACTTTGTACTGAGAATTTATTGTTGAAAAATATTTCTTACTAAGTCTATTCTTTGTTGTACAAGAAAATTCTAAAAATAATACATTTGTACCTATTATATGTAAGCAGCTTGAGCGATTTTGAATTGTAATTTGTTTTGAGACTTATAAAAACTTCTATTTTTTTATTAATTGAGTTCCCAATAAGTTAAATTATTAATCAACGAGTGAAAACGTTCATATTATATTAACGTTGCGTGTTAATTTGAAATCCTTAGTGAAATTAAAAGCAAACATTCACGTGAATATAAAAGCACACAACGATAAAGCTACAATGAGAGAAAGCTTTCGTTCCGTTCCGTTCATTTTAATGCGGGCAATTCACAGTTGTCGCCGTTCATAAAATAAAACAAAGACTTAAGATAACATTGTGCTCACAATGGACTGGATCCCATTTAACCCGAGTTTCTACCGCTTGCACCGGGACTACCCAGACCTTAGTTACACGTGCACTTTGATTTTATTTGTTGCTTACTTTCTTCTTGTTTTAGATGTTACAAGTAAGTGAAAATATATGTCTGATGAGAGTGCGTACTGGAGGCCTAATTTTAGTCCCTTTCCATAATTGTCTTGTAAGGGAAAGATGGGTAGGGATAAGGCATTTGATGGTGGAGGAGATGCATAGGAATGAGAAATGTCCTCTTTATGTGTCTCTTCCTTTGTCAATTAAAGGTAGGCAACGAATCGGCGACTGCAGATGTCTACGGGCAGCGGTCGCTTCGCCTTTTCGACGAATTCGGGTGGCCGAACGCTCGTTAGCCATCTTATAACATAACAAAATTGTATGATATTCGTTAGTGTTTATGTACTAATGTGCCTTACATCTGGTAGCTGCACATCATTGAACTTTCTCGGAAGTTTAAGTGCGATGCTTCCTGTACTTTGTAACTTGTAAATCGAATCACAATAATTTTTTGAACGCATTTTTATTGTCTTTAGTGTCGATCAAATTCGAGATTTTATTGTTTTCGGAACATGTTTTCGCATAAATTGTCAGCATTTTCAGTAAAACTGCTGTGATTTCTACTTAATTGAAACAGCAAAAATATATTTAATATTTTACTTCACTTAACAAGTATTTTTCAAAAATCTTTTTCTAAAGTAGATAATAACTACTATATGTTTATATCTAGGAAAAATCCTTCCACAAATTGTAATATAAAGTGTCATATTGAAAAATTTCTCAACACTGTACTAGTAATACGTTAGCTCCTTCGAGAGTCGTTTATCTCAGTAAAGCTGAATAGAGCTTGTGTTCAAAGGGAATTAATTTGAGAAATCTCTTAGGGAATTAGTTTGGGGCTAACTCCGTCTACGTCCGCCATTGTGTTCCCACTGTGACCGAACATTTGAATTCACACTCAATATTAAGTAAAGCGACAAAGCTGCCGAAACCACACCACTAAAGCTAGTTACACACGACATCAGAACATTGTAACAGGATAAAACTGTACCCCTAGTTTTAAATAAAGAAACACGGTAAGAGTCCTAGCCATTTCAGCGCCCTGGGCGACATTTAATCGGCGCCCCCTTTTTTATCAGCTTCAAGCTCATATGGGACAGTTTAATTCGCAAACTTGTGGTGCCCCTTACTGTCCCGCCCAGGGCGGTCGCCCAACTACCCGCCGGCACCGAAGTAACTTTTTACTAGCAAATCGCTTAAAAAGGTATAAGTAACATTAACTTTTAATATGTCTTATGCTTGTCGCTTATTTACGCAAATTTTGACATATATTACCTCACTCACTGTTTTAATAGAACATTTATATTTACACTTTCGTTCAAGGAATAGTGGTACTGTAATGCCTTGGTGTGTAACTAGTCTTATACATCGAGCCACTAGAGACTCGCCCCCGTATTGATTTCAACTCCCTCTAAATAAACACTATTTTCTCGTTAAGGTTTCGTTTATACTACAGCCTCTATGGAGTTGTACACTACTTACAATACGAAATAAGTCTAGAATACTTTAAGTCTTGTTTGTAATTGATAGTTTATCGTTCTAGTGCTTGTTGTAGACGTAAAAAGTAATATTTGTATGATCAAAGATCAAAAAAATAGTGAATTGATGGCACAGGATAGTGATCCTAAAAAAAAAAAATAATAAAAACTTCTTTGAAAGATTCCTTGAAAAAAACTGTACTGTTATTAACTTTACCATGTAGTTTTAGGATGGTTCTTAATTTATAGAAGGTGTAGCTATCCCAATAAGTATTTGTGGATGTTTTTACTTATAAGCGATATTAAAAATGGGCACAAGTCAACAAAGTTACTCATTTCTTATTGAGGAAAAACAATAGAAGTTCGTCCATTCAAAGCTTCAAGAAACCAATTATTACTTTGCTCGTTTCCTTTGTGAATTTTCCAATATTATTTTAGCGCAAATTATTCTCAGCCATTGAATAGTTCCCTCATCTCTTATTTATGAAAATTCGAATTCCAAATGTCGAAGAGGAATTAATGTCGAATACATTTCTTTGGAGATTTGAATTAATATTTCTATAGATAGCGGCGAGTACGTTATAAAAATAGAATATTTTTGCTTGAATTGCTTTACTTAAGTGCGAAGGATGCTCTCAGATATGACGTAGATCACTATTTTTTATTAGATTCTACTGTTTGGTTAGCTAAATAAATACTAATATAGCAACGTTAATTACTTTTAAATTATATTTTTAGTTGTTTTGTAGTATATAGGTTTTTGTTACACCTACGTTTTCATAGTTAAATATATGAAAAGTTATAATAATATTGCGAAAACATTTAATCAAACATGATTAACAACGCGTTTAACGATGATTTGGGTTTAATAGATTACCGCGATCTACTGAAATTATATTAATTAATAAATATTTTGTACAGTCTCTGATGTTGTTGAGATATTTTCTCTATGCTGTAGAAGGTGTAATTTAGACTCCTATGTTCTTATTTTTTTTATAGCAAACCATCAGATATGTTTCGGGGAACCTCAACAGAGTTACTATTACGAATGCCTACCAGTTCTTCCTTACCGTCGGAGAATACGTGAGCAGGGCTCTTAGAGCTTTGTACTCCATTCTTGTTGGACATACAAGAATCGTATAAGGCCATCTCGTTCAACTCTACACCCACTCTCGGCCCACACCTACGTAGCCACAGCAAAGCTACAGGCCCTGTTTTTCAGCCCACATTTCAGTCGTACCGCGGACGCGAGTCGGGCCGGTTGTGTGCCGGAATCGATCAATTTTACATTATCCCTTATCCAACGATCGCCACGTCAGCGATGTCTTTTTGAGAGAGCCGGAGGGGCTCGAAAAATTGATATTGAAAAATCGATTTATTTTAAAAAGATTGAAGAATCGATTCGATTATCGATACTTTGAGTCAAGAACACTTGGCTAAGTGTTTCGTGTCGCAGGGGACTGTCCAACAGGTGAGTGCTTAATTTCACTTTGCGATACCTTGTTGTATGTGTTTATATTTTATTTAAACAATTTGAGTTTTTTTTCACATTTGTTTTTTTATTCTAAGTTAACAGACGGAGGCGTAACTTAAGTTTATTTTTTACTTTTTGTAAAATATGTGTAGTACATAGTATAAGTTAAAAATTATGATTAGTTAAAGAACTTATCTTTACATATTTTCCAGTTATAAATATTTTTTTTATAACTGGAAAGAACGTCGGTGGCCAGCATCATTTCTTCAATTAATTTAAAAAGTAAGAAGTAATAATTTTTTTTTTTTATTTTGTAGAAATAAACGTGGAATATCTAGCCACATGTATTTTGAACAAAATAAAGAAATAAAGGTTTGAGGTTTTTATTATAAAACACTTCAAATATTGAGCTGAATTAATATTTTTAATGTTAACTTATAAATCACAAACAACGCCAAGTGAAAAACTAGGTAAAAAATAAAATCAAATCAAAGTTATTTAAACATATGGACAATTGATTCTACGCAAAACACGCATCGTATTTAAATTAACATTTATGAGATCGAACTGCCGTACTCAGAGTTGTTAGTGGTTACTTAGTTATTCCCTTAGTGAGGATTTCTCTTACATCTACAGTAAAGGTAACCACTTAATAACCAATTATCAAATTGTGTCAATCCATACATGAAATTTCTTTACATTAAATTAAAAAAAAACATAATTTGCTAACATGATGTATTTGCGTTGCTTATAAGGGTTTTTTGTCTGTCTGTCCGCAAATTCGCGTTTGTTCCAGGTAATCTTCTAAACGGCTGAACCGATTTTCAAGAGAATGGAAGCCAGCTCATGCACGAGGAAATATTATAGGCTACTTTTACGCTTTTTTTAATTCATGCTCACGAAGTCACGGCAATCGCTTGTTAAACATAAATATCTTATGGACGGTTTCCCGATAACTTCAAGAAATGCGCTACAGAACTACCAGTCTTGAGTTTCCGATAAAATAAACGGAGACTTCAGGAAGTCGGTATTAAATATTTTTGAAGTAATGATTTAGAGACGATTGTCCCAAAAATTTTCATAATCGTAAAAACCCATTTGGTAAAAACCTCTAAGAGCGACGACTAATTGATCTAATAAATGACTACGTCGCGTCAGTTGGAGCATTTTAGAAGGAAATCTGTATTTGCAGGAAAATTCTGTGAAATTTCTCACTAGCTTTGCAGTACTGCATCACTTTTATTCTCCAACACCAAAAAAGTATAACTCAAAAAGCCATCATGTCGAATTTTTTTAACCCTTAAAAAAGAATGGGTATCGGGTTTTCATTTCATTTAGTTAACGTGAAAATACTGCCGGCGTGGAGCTCGTAAAAACCAATATAACGAAAAATATTTGACATTTTGTTGCATTTGATGTCGAGCTTACAGTTGTAAAAGATTCACAAAATTTTATCTCTATTCAAACAAAATTAAAGGCACGATATATATTTTTTTTTAACAATTAAGTATAGAGTTTAAACAACTAAAATGTATTAAGATTTTTTTCGTTTATTTCTAAAGTCTTTTCCAGATATCAATTTAATTAAATAAATCGTTATTACTGTTAGTTTCATTTTTTTTAATTCCGTTTTTTTATATATTTTAATGTTACTTTTAGGCAATGGAACTAACATAAATAGCAATAAATCATGAAGATTTATTAAAATATTCGACCCCAATGAAAGTTATTTTTAGAAATCGTTTCTACCGAAATCTACCAAAGAATATTAAGCTCGAGGTCAATTTTAAATGGAATATTCGTAACGTTTTTAATTAACATCGGAGAAAATTTGTTGACAAAATTGTTTACTGTAAGATTTAATAAAATCTTTTATTATTTTCTTCTTAAACTCCCTACTTTTGATGGCATTTTGTCGTAGTTATTAATTTTGAAAATATTTTATCAGATGTCCTTGTAGAATAGGCGCCTCGGTAAATACGATTGGGGTTTTCTTCAAATTAATATCAACAATCAAAATAACTAACTTCAATACAAAAATGTTAAGGGCAAGCAAACTGATTAATAAAAAAATCATTTATTTTAGATTTTTTAGGACAGCCTTGCTCTAGCATCCTTCAAACATCCTGTGCCTTAAAGCCAAAGGTTTTATCTCCTGTCGCTAATAACGTCAGAAACTAACCAATATCAATTTTTCAGAAATTTTAATGAAATATGGGATATTTCATTAAATTGGAGAAACAAAATTACAACTTCACCTACTCGCATTTTCATCGTAAATAATATTTTTTTGAACTGGATATTTCCAGTTAATGTTCAAAGTTTTCCGTTTTCCATATTTTAATGGCACAGTTGGTAAATGAAGTTGGCCGTTCGCGTATTAAATTAAAAGCGAATGTGGTCGTCGGCTCTCGAACTAAATGTTTGCTGCCGACAAATAATCAACTTCATTATATTTTATATTCAATATGCCTGGAAGTATGGAAAGTTTTAATTATTTATCATTCACTAGCCATCTAACCCAGCTTCGCCAGTATACGATCATATCCAAATATGTAAAATTACCTAGGCCAGATAGTATTTCTAATGATGAAGAAATCGGTTCAGTATTTTCGGAGCCTATTCCATGCAAACAAACAATTAATTTCTCTTTATAAAGCAACTTTAAGTAAATGTTTTACATTTTTCAAAAACACAAAACATCCAGAGCGTCGGTGGCTCAGGGGTTTAAGTACTTGGCTTGTAATCTACAGGTCCTGGGTTCGAATCTCGACATGTACCAATGTGATTTTCGATTTTCATATGTACATAATTTACCCGACGTTCTTACGGTGAGGGAAAACATCGTGATGCAACCTGCACATATCGGCGAAGAAATTCAAAGATATGTATGAAGTCAACCAACCCGCACTTGACCAGCGTGGTTGACTATGGCCTAGTCACTAACTTAGGGTAGGCTCCGAGCCCCTCCGTGGGGACGTATAGTGAGCTGGTGATGTCATGATGACAAATCATCCTAAAACGTACTAATCGAATGTCATCAAATTGCCCCGTGGTTTGTTCGTTATAACATTGTTACTTAAAACTCTAAAACAAAGGGACAATTAACTTGCAATATACGTACATATTTACATTATAGTTATATTGTAGACTTATCTCTAACAATATACGGCTTACTTAGTTCTAGCCGCTTCCAATTCCTAGTATAAATTATAAATGCACTCACACGCATTACGATGCCGTAATGAAATTGACTCTTAATGGGATTTCAAGTAGGTTACATACTAACTAATGCTCCCGACTTTATCCGCACAATACTATACAATAATAGCTTATTTATAATTAATTACTAGGGAATGTGTTTTAGGTGACGCGCTTTTGAAAAATGTATCTCACTAAATTAGGTATTACTCATAAAACTTCTAGTGTTTATCAATATATCTTTTAGGAACTAAAGTAATCTTAGGATTGTTTTTAAATAGTCGTTGACTTATAACAATTTTTAACTTTTCAATTAGTTTTGTTTGTAAAAGACCCAAATAGACTATATTGTTAACGAAAAAGGTATTTCAAACGTATGAAAAAAAACTGCTATTAACGTGATAAATAAACGTAATACATTTCACTTAAATTCATAAAATAAATGACTTAATAATTCTACTAGCAACGCTAACGGAACATTAAGGCCGTAGATGGTTTTAGCGGCCGGTTACCTAATGGAATATCCATTATCCTAAAGGCTTAATAAGCCTTACGGATCGATGAAATAGCAGAGGGCAATCTGTATATTTTATACTTTTATAGCATACTAGCTGTTGCTTGCGACTTTGTCATAGCAGCTTTTTCACAATGGTGCAAGAATTTTTGAAATCGGCCTAATAGTTTTTTGTTCTTTCGTTACATATAAAAATTCAAATCTTTCCTCTTTATGATGTTAGCATAGATTTGTTTATTTCTTTGATATATTTCAGAGACTAAAAACAAGGCTTAATTCCATAGTTCACTTTTTATGATATCTTTAACGTTAAAGGTATTCTAAAAAGTAATAAATAGCCTTTTGGAATATTATAAGTAACATACAATTTTATTACAAATTTATAGTCTGCATTCTTTAGTTGAGGAATATTTGTTATCTCGAGAATATTTCTATGGATTGCAAAAAAAAAAATGATCAAGAACGGTGTAAAAAAATGATAAATGACAGAACCATTTAGAAGGTAAAACATGTGACGCCAAACCCACTTGAATATCGACCAGTGATATGAGAATTCTGAAAATTATGAGAAATACAATCATCTAAGAATGTTTCGATAATATCTACCTACATCTTTGAGTTAAATGTGATTCAATATAAATAACTTTGATATCTTTTATCCAAATTGAAAGAGAAATATATAAAAATGTACACCTCAACAATTCAATGTTGATCATAAAAAGTGTCAGCCGTCTGACTTTACTGAAATTGAATTTCGCCGAAGTTACGTAGGCATATCTACATTCGCCAACATTTAACAATCGAGTGCGAACTTACAGCAGCCATTTTTGTCGACGATACGTCCCACGCGATTTCGACTAACATTTTCATATAACGTGGGTCGACACGAAAATGTATTCAAATATAACATCATATTTGTTTGCCATATTTCAGTGTAGTTTAATAATCGGAATATTTTTAGGCAATGTTTTTCTGTATAAGGATCCCAGGAAGGTCCCATTTATTTTATTGCTACACTAGCATTCTACCGCGACTCCGTCGGCGCGGAATAAAAGAAATTAAATAGTCTATGTGTTCTTGCAGACTATGCTCTACTTCTTTGCCAAATTTCATCGAGATCCATTCAGCTGTTTAGGCGGCAAAGTCTACCAAATATCCCATCCATACATTTCCACTTTCGATTATTTACATTCTTCAATACACTTGATAAGGTGTATGTATGTATGTATCAATATACGTGGTAAAGTAGAAAATATATTGTAAAAAAAAAACAGGATAGATAGCTCAAAAATAAAGAAAATACAGCCTGGTGTTCCTATCTGATACACAACCTTGCGATACGTACTGGTAACTTTGTTAAGACTCAATAAGTGCATTATTTCATACTTTAACATTATTTCAAGGCGCTGCCTACAAATTGCCAATTAATGTCCGCATACGTAATAATGACGTTCCATATACGAAGTCATTATCTCTAAAAGTCTATTATTTATTATACTTCATACTAATATTATAAATGTGAAACTTCGTATGTTTCGTAGTATGTATATATGATTTGGATTACCTATCAACTTAGATCCGTTGATCTCGAATTTGTCACGAAGAACTGTGTAACTACACGCGGCTGTACGATAGTGTACAACACGCTGTGGTAGCGGTTTCAAGGCACACGATCGAATGTTTTTACTACACGGACGACCATCAAGACGCAACTGCGAAACTTGTTACGAGGGCGATGAATGCGTCGACCGATAGAATGATCGCCTACAACATACAAATGGCGATGAGAAACAGAGACACAGCGATCGTAGAAGGCCTGCAAAAAATCACATAGGCACAAGGCCACATCCGTCGCCACAGATAACAACTAAACATTTAATATCATACAGTGTTGTGTTAGAATAAGTTAAAATATTATTTATAATTGTATTTAGTATAATATAATAATGGAGAAAAAAAAATAAAAAATACGGAACTCATTAATGTAACACAAGGATTACGCAACAAAACAAAAAAGTATATATGTAAACTGTGTAAAAAAGAGTACGGACCTAGAGTCTGTAGATGTTGTATAACAATAATAAAAAAACTACACGCGGCTGGCCGGATGCTTTTTCAGGGATGTAATATAAATATATTTGTACATATTCCATTTATAGTAAGTCTTACTTATTGTGACTGATTGTAGCTTGCGGTTAGAATGATATTGAATGTGGAATCATTTGATTTGGACAGCCCCAATTTATTAAATACATGGGCCTAGATTATTAATTCCATTAATGGGCTTCTTTCATTGCTATATCCCTTAACATATACTCATAATGGTAATTTTATCTATTTTTATCCATAATTTAATTTGATATTATTAAATAACACAAATACATCTCAGATACCCGCGATCCCGCCCACGCCAAATAAGTTGAATAATCAATACGGAGTATGTTTGAGAAACAATGAAGCGTAACGCAATTTATTTACGATACGTTCTTCAGAAATTTAATAACTGAAAACTCAAACAATATAGTAAAAAGCTTTTATACTGTATAAAAGGATTTTATATATCTTTTTGTACTCCCTTACTGTAATTAAATTAAAACTTTAGACTAGAATTAAATAAATAAAGGACTTAAGTATAAAATATACTCGTGTAAAAATTTCAACACAATGACCGATTATAGATATGTCGGAGTGACGAGCGGTTTGTAGAATTCAATTCCGAAGGTAGATCTTATGCACGGTAACGATACTCAAATGTGGGCGTGCGTATATCGGAGGTAATGAAATAACAATCGCGTAACATTAGAAACACTATCTTTAGTTGACCACCATCTTAATTGATAACTTCACAACACACTCTAATCCAATTGCAAACATTTACAGAGATTAACCAATTGATTTTATAATAACAAAGCGCATCATTCCACCATTCAATGACAACTGTCATCTGTCATTCGATCGCCGCTTGACATCTATCACTTATGATGCATATTCAGCCAGTACTCAAAATTATTAGTTGCCAGTTACTTTAATCGTTCAAAAATTAACAATAAATTGGCCCCGTTAGATATTTTTAACTCTTTAATAAACCACAAGTAAAAGCTTTTATTTTCAAATACGTTAAATAGAAAAGCTCTTAACGTGTAAGCTACAATTCTGTGATTCATCATTTGAACACGAAAAATGTTTTAGAGTCAAACGAAATTTTATTTGGTAACGATTTTCTGAAATTTCTAATAATTTTATCATATTTAATTATTTTAAATGTGAATAAATCTAAAGTATAATCTTATATCACACTACTTGAACTTTGAAGTTAAGTTAATTTTCAGTAATAAGTTTCGTAGATTTTAGAACTTAACCATAAACTTTATTAGATTATGATATACCTATTTAACTCTCAAGGGTAGAATGATCGACCCTACCCTTGTTAAATGTATAAGCTTTCAAGTAAAGGGTACTGCTTAAAAGCCCCTATTAATGAAAATAATAACACTTCTCATATAAAGGGATAAGCGATCAAAGGTAGATCAAAGTAACAAAACGGTCGAAGGGCAGTCTATTCTGTGCCTGAAGCTACTTCACGATAACATTATTTCATACTGTCCGTCTGTAATTTAATCTATACTTCTATACTAATATTATAAAGAGGAAAGATTTGTATTTTTGTATGTATTGAAATAACTCAAAAACTACTCGGGCGATTTTAAAAATTCTTTCACCGTTAGAAAGGTAATTTATCCGTAAGTACATATTTTTAAATTCACGCTAGTGAAGTCGCGAGCAACAGCTAGTATAAAATAATCGAATTTTGTTGTAAAAGCTGTCATAATGATAGTTATTAAATATATTTCCAAGACGTAATAATTCCTTAATTTCGTTATAAGTTAAGTTAAGCAAGTTTCCGTTATTCTTAGGTGTGCTACGACCATCGCGTAGTGCTACGGTCTACGATAGTTACATGGTATGACCGTTTGCTACAATAACTGCTACGCGGTACGCTTATTTGCATTGACATCTAAAATCTCTTAATAATTTATATTTTATAAATATTATTTATTTTTACTCTCTTTATTTTTATAAATTTTAGCGAAACCTTTTTGCGTATTAATGTCATCTTACAATCGGTATTATTTATCATTCACGAAGTATTTCACTAAGTAAAAAAAACCCTTATCAACAGACATCACTTGGCGTCACTAAAGTGTTGGAGGACTCCCCCTTTCTCCCCAAGTAAGCACTAGACGCGGAGGTGTATTTTTAGAATAGACTTCGTTACTTTGAGTACTCCCTTCTCAACTAATACGGTCGGTTGAAGTTAAACCAACGATATTATACCATAAGATATTTCTAAGTGAAGATTTGCTCGCTTCAAACAAGCTTTTTTCGTCTTTTTTTACAATATAAGAGATATTTACTAGTAACTAAGGCTATTTATAAAATATTTCTTTTAAATCTACTTCAGGGGATAGGTTTTTTGTAAACTAAAATGACATTTAACAATCTCTATAATATTATAAATGCGAAAGTTTTGATCGATGGTAGGATGATTGTATTGATGTTTGTTAGAGTTTGTCGCCTACAGTGCTGAACGGATCTCAATGTAATTTGGCATAGATGTAGAGAAAAGTCTGAAAGAACACGTAGGCTACTTACTTTTGTTTTTCTCTTAAATTCGACACGGATAAAGTCGCGTGCGAAAGCTTGTGAATGGAAAATTCTAAAAGCATTTAACATAATAGATTTTTCAAATAAAAATGAATAAGTGCAAAATCATACACATTGTACTGAAAACAATAAATCGTTCACGAAAGGTTTTATTGGAACTCCTGTGTAGTCATAAATCAATGGCATTGTTAACAACATTTACGGCCTTTTTCCACGAGGGCGATTGTCATTTTGAATAGGAGCTACGGTGGTGCATCATGTATTGTATTGGCGAAATAATATTTACAATCATTTCAATTTCAAAAAGCTTACTGACGAAGAGCAGTATCTAAGAATATTAATCCAATTTTGAACACGATTTTTACATCTTTCCCGACAAAGAGATTACATAACTTTGCAATCATAGTAACATAAATGTGAAAGTTTGGATGGATGGATGTGCTTTTTTGTTGTTACTACGTACCAAAGGTTCAACTCGATCTCGATAGTAGGCACAGATGTATCATCTCAACATAGAGGCTTACTAAGTTTTTTTTTAATTCCATGCGGACGAAGTTAAGGTCAAAAGCTAGTTAGTGATAATACAGTATTCCTATACGTTCAAATATCAATAACCTATAATAAACAGGAAATGTCCATGTACAATGTTCCGGAAACATTCAAGTATGACATCTCAAAGAGGTAACTTCCATACAACTTTGCGATATGTCGAACAAGTGTCAATGATTTCTGCAACAACATCGATATTACATTATTATAGGTGTTAATATTATAAAGAGGAAAGATTTGTATTTTTGTATGTATTGAAATAACTCAAAAACTACTAGGCCAATTTCAAAAACTCTTTCACCATTAAAAAGCTACATTATCAGTGAGTAACATAGATTATATTTTTTAATATCACGCGGGCGAAGTCGCGAGCAACGGCTAGTATTAAATAAATAGTTTTATATACGTTGAAACAATCTCGGTAGCAATATATTAGTTTATTCTAGACACAAAAGAGTGAAGGACATCCCAACGTATCCTAAAGGACAATTATGTGACGAATTTAGAACATTTGTACAAATTAAACCCAAGACCTCAGCGAATTATTAAATTTCTGCCCCGTAATGTCTACAAATATTTCAACGCCCACACAAAGTTCTGGTAAAATTTTGTTCTTTCATCAAAATTTATTTTAACCGTTGTAAACTTGTCTTTGATCTGCAAAGTTTTGAGTTTTTCATTTGATGTGGTTTGTATAATAATAAATAGTCAAATAAATGGAACTTACAAACCTTTTGGAACCACAGTCGACTTTGTTATGAATTCCACAAAAGTTTATCCACGGAAATAATGTTAGCAATAGAATGTTATTAAAATACTAGCTGTTCGCGGCTTCATCCGCATGAAATTATGTTTATTGTTTACATTTGTCAAATTATCAATTGCAAATGTCAAAGTGACATGGCATGATGACAAACCATGGTAATCTTGCTTCCTTGATGTAGGCAGCTTGAAGTTTATGGTCCCTCTCCCCACATGAGGGTTTTTTCCAATTTATTTATCCCTATGTTTAATAACGAGAAAGTATATAGCCTAAAGGGTATCGTAAGTGTAGGGCTTTTTATTAAAGAAATAATTATTCAAAAATATCTGCTATCCGCTTCAACTTTTGTCTGGATAGCAAAGAATAGTCATGTATCTTTTCTGTCGTATCCATACTCATCCATTAGATGTAAATATAGCCTATCCTCAGTTACTCAGTGATAATGTAGCTATCTAACAATGAAAAAAGTGTAGAAATCTGTTCAGTAGTTTCAGAGCCTATTCAAAAAAACCAATCGAATCTTGCCTCTTTATTACAAAATAAAATTTATTAATCAATTATAATGTGAAAAGCTTTATTTCCTCCTAGTAATAATGTTCAAATTAATTATAATTCAAGACAGACCTTTGCGTACAAAATAAAAGATGCCAAGGATCGACGTAAATGAAATTCGTGTTTGAATCACGTAGTGTTGTTGCAAGTTGATTGCTTTCTCCGGCCACCCGCGCCTTAATTACTTCTTAATAGAATTGCTGAGGAAGTTGCGAGCTCGGAACAAGGTGGATAAAGTTTATGTCTACGCTTATATAGTATAAGTGTTTGAGTACTTTGCGTCCATTAACGCTTCTGAGGCAAGTTTTATACAATAAATTCTAACAAAATCTTAATTGAAAATATAGTTGAAATAACTCAGACTCGTGTACCCTAACGACTGAATGAATTAGAAATGATTGAATGACATCTTACAGTCAACTTATCAGTCAATCCGTTCACTCACAGGCAGTCGTAATGAAACGGAAATTACATTACACTGGCAGTCGCTCTGCTGGATAAATATAGTTCTATCTATGCTTCTATACTAATATAATAAAGCGTAAACACACACTTCTTTGTTGCCTAAGATGTCAGCAATTACAGCATATTTTTGAATAACTCTTTTTTAATAAAAAGCCCTACACTTACGTCACGCTTTAGGCTATATATTTTCACGCCATTAAACTTAGGGGGTAAATATTTTGGATAAAAACCCTAATGTGGGAAAGATACCATAAGTTGCTGCCAACATCAAGGAAGCAGGATTGCCATGGTTTGTCATTATGTCATGTCATTTTGACATTTGCAATTGATAACTTGACAAATGTAAACAATGAAATAATTTTTTTATAATATTATGCGGATAAAGCCGCACGCGAACAGCTAGTATAGTATAATATTACTATATAAATCTAGTAGTAATATTCTAAAACGTATTTTCATTGAGGAGACCTGTGTTAAGCTCACATTGTCCTACTTAGTCGGTCAGCGTGTATAATTTCGGTCAAGTTATAAATAGAGTTGGCGAAATGCCAGATATCTCGTTAAACGAACGACTACAACAATCTGATATGAAATTCAATCGACCTACTGCTTTCAGATTGGTATTACAATTTTAGTTCAAGTGTTTATAAAAATAAATATTCTTACATTGATACTTTTCAAACGCATGTGTTGAATGATTCTTGTAATAATATTTTTACTTATGGACAATTCTTATTGTCTAATTATTCGAAGTCTACACTTTGCTAATAAACTATTGCTTTGTAAGTTATTTAATACTAGCTGTTCCCTTGCGGCTTCATCCGCGTGAAATTATAAAAACTTTGTTTCATTGTTTACCTACATTTGTCAAATTATCAATTGCAAATGTCAAAATGACATGACATGATGACAAACCATGGCAATCTTGCTTCCTTGATGTTGGCAGCAACTTATGGTATCTTTCCCACATTAGGGTTTTTATCCAAAATATTTACCCCCTAAGTTTAATGGCGTGAAAATATATAGCCTAAAGCGTGACGTAAGTGTAGGGCTTTTTATTAAAAAAAGAATTATTCAAAAATATGCTGTAATTGCTGACATCTTAGGCAACAAAGAAGTATGTGTTTACGCTTTATTATATTAGTATAGATTATGTTTATTATTTAGTTTACTTGTTTATTTATTTAGCTTAGTTTGCGTTAAGTTTGTAAGTTATACATATAACTAAGTACTAAAAATAAAATAAAATAAAATAAATAAAATACCATTTAATCCTTGTCAACACTACAATGTGAATAAAAAAAACCCTAATGTGGGAACTACAATTTATTTTGATTTTAAAATGTTTTTATTCCATTCATATTTGTCAAAAGAAATATAAAACGAGTTTATCTAAAGAGTAATTCTTTGTTACAAATAACATTTTTCCTTCATATTTCATGCGATATGAAGAATAATTTATACTCTCCCGTGCACGTAGAGGAATCCATATTTTATGTGCGTTTATGCATGTTATATTATCTGTAACCGTCGGCTTCCACTGCCGAAATAATATTACAAAGACTTTGCCGTCGCTATACATTTAGTTTTTAAATTATTAACAGAGTTAAGAAAATACAGATGTTAACATAGATGAAGAGCACCGAAAGTTGTATTGATTTGTCCTAATAAAGTAGTAGAATACATTAGAAACCCCTTACTTAACTTCTACTAAAGTTTTTAAATTTGATGCGTATGAAGTCACGACCAAAACTTTTTAAGCTACTTTATTTTTTATAAATCGTTTTATATCTAATACTTGTTTTAATTCGTATTGTGGTATGGTAGGTAGATAAACGTAAAGCTGTACGTCTTCAAGTTATTAAGCTTTCGTCACGTAGCTCGCACGTGTGTAAATTGTTGCGCGGAGAGACGTTAAGAGGATTTCAAGTTACAACTTAACGAAAGCTTGCTTAATTTACTGAAACAAATATCTTTAACTGAATTTCACTTTAGATGAAATAAAATAAGGTGTAATATTACTTTTTTTAATTGCCTCATTCAAAGTTGTTTAGTGTTTATTTTGTATGAAAAATCTACACTTAAGTTTTGTTTAAGTAACAAATAATTTGTGTGACAGAAATAATTGTACAAAGTTTCTCTAACTAAAATATCACACTTTTGCATACTTCAAATGTTTATTTCTTATAAAAATCTTGACTGTCAAGTCTATCTATCAATCAAGATATAAAAAAAATATTATTAACCCTGTCGATATTAATTTTTAATACTAGTGTGTGCTTACTTTATACAAATTGATGGACAACACACATCCACGAAGCTAAAATTATTGAAAGTCGAATTCCATTTATCATCCACCCACAGAAGTACTCGAATATCTCAAATTTCTCCAATCGAAGTTTAATCTGCAACTGAAATGTTCGAGATTATTGTTCTGGAATTAATTCATACACAAAGCTGATGTTAAGCGGGAGGCTATATGAAATTAAATTTGTTTTATCTATTACTAATTGTTGCTCGCAACTTTACCCGCGTAAAAATATAGTCTATGTTACTCACAGATCAATTACCTTTCTAACGGTGAAAGAATTTTTAAAATCGGTCCAGTAGTTTTTGAGTTATTTCAATACATACAAAAAATACAAAAATACAAATCTTTCCTCTTTATAATATTATTAGTATACATTATTAAAGCAAGTACTTAATATAATACTTAGAGTATTCCATAAAACCTAGTTCCCAAGTCGTTCCTTTCATTTCAACGTAAACCTAAAAATAGCCAGCCTTAATTTCACGCTTGCCGTGGCAGGACGTGAGCCCGACTACATTTTCAGCGGTTCAATGGACTTCGATTTACCGAACTAGATTTAATATTATTTTCTATTTTATATAATACTAGTTTTCGCCCGCGACTCCGTACTCCTCGAATTAAAAAATAACTAAGGTATCGTATGTGTTCGTCCAGATAATGCTTTAAATCTTTGCCAAAGTCGTCGACATCCCTTTAGCCGTTTAGCTTACAAACTCTAACATCCATTCCGTCAAAACTTTCGCATTTATAATATTAGTAATATTTCTTTACTCATGACGATTTTTTAATTTCCATGCTATCATAGGAATTCTATATTAAGTAAAATGCTTAGCAATAACATTAAGTTAAGCTTATTAATTTTTTTGTGAAAGTTTATGACAATTTTATACAAGTGTTTTGACAGTTAAACCCACTTTACGATCATAGGGTTGTCACTTTTTAGACCATGAGTGCGTAAAAAAAATTAAATTAACAATCTTGAAAAGCAATTTAGTTGTCCGACACATGTTTCAACCCTAACCGTTGGGGCAGTAAAGTTGGATTGTACTCGTAAATGTTGGGAAATCCCACTTGATGTCGTGTATTACACAGTTCCAGGTTATAAAGTTTATTGTGGAATGTGTAATGAAGTTGTTACGTATATTACGGATGCAAATTACATTTTTTAATATAAAAGTTAAGCATAACCCTTTCGCTTAAATAAAACTGGAATTTGGTAACACCCTTAAACTTATGCAAACTTACCATTTGTAATCCTTAAAAGCCTGATTTCTAATCAAGTAAAAAAATATATAAGCGTACCCTTTACTATGTGTAGTAATGGGGAAAATAGTAAAAAAAATCAAAACGATATTTATATTTTTATATATTGTCCTTCCAACTGTTGCCGAGAAATCTCATCATCATATCATCTTCCTCCTTATCCTACTCCCGTAGGGCGCAACAGGTTTTTGTCCTCCACATAACTCTATCATATGTCATCTCAGTCATCACTCCCTTCTTGATCACCACCTTACACGTACCGGTTGCCGAGAAATCTATACCTTCAAAAGTAGCAACATTTTCGTGATCTCTTTGATGCTTAAGGGTCCACTTTATTTTCTACATGAAGATTATCAGTCAAAGGTAACATGTAAACAGCCTAATATTAAAATAAAATCGATTGTAGGTGTCCAATGCTATTTATAGCTCCGGTATTGAATTTGAAACTTCAGGTATTTAAGTGTTAAGACTACTGGCCGATGTTACTCAGTGTAATATAACATATAACGGTGGATATTCCTGCAGTAGTACTGGAAAATTTGTGAGGAACGAGTCACTAGATGCGTTACACGTTCGCATTGTCTCTCGTAATCCGTCAGTGGCGCGAGTCTTAAATGACTATACCAATTTCAAAGAGCACATATTATTCGATTTGTATTCTTTGCCGGATTCATTCATGTGGTTTTCCCAGTGAATAAAAAGTTTTGTCTCTATTATACCAATAAAACAAGCGATGCGAATAAACTACAAAGTCAGGGTCGGACAGATTGTCCGCTATAGACCGGACGTAATTTGTTGACATGTGCCGTTCCGATCTATCCTTCACGCCCTTTTCGAATCGATCCTATTCAGGTGTAACGGCAAACATTTCGAATGTCTATTAGACTTCAAGCTTGTATAAAATGCATCCAGGGATGACGAACCTTTATGCATCAAAGTGCCATTTAATGCGGTCTTAGACGTGCCATCAAATAATGTCGACAGATTATTACATCAATTCCATGATGCATGGTAATGACATCGCGTTAGCATTTTATAAAATACCTACATCAAAATTTTTCGTAGTGTCTTTATGATCATAGACGTGCTGAAAATATTGCGTCGTGTGGCATTTGTGACACGCGTGCCAGTGGTTCGTCACCTCTGATTTATAGGTTCCATATCTTTGTTGTCAGGATGTGGTCAGTGTGGCGTGCATGTTGTGTGGTGGCAGTTGTGGGCGGCGTGCTGGCGCAGAGGATTGACCAGGAGGCTGTGCTCTCCCCTCGCCCGAGGGCTCGCGACCGCGAGATTACCAAACCGGATGAGCCGACGTGCGACCAACTGAAAGCAATGTGGAGGTACGTGTACTAACGACGAGTTAAAAAAACTAACAGATACTACATTATCAGGCGTTTTGACAGACAAAAACTACAGTCTATTATCGTCTTTTATTACGTATCTGGCAGAAGGATTTTTTATACATGACATAAAAATAAAAAGCAAAAAAAACTTGATGACTTTTTCCTTAGCCTGTGACGCTTTCCTTCAATTATTATTTGTCGGCTTTCATTAAGTTATTAAGTAGACTGTCATTAAGTCTTATCGTTCGTGACAGGCTGACATAATAGGTATTGTGTTCAACCCAACACGAAAAAAGAAGGCTTTTATTCATCTTTCATTTACTCTATGTAAGGCTTTTACAAAAACATTAACGTTTTAATATTTCATCCCGTGGAAAATTATGATACTTCCACCCTATTTGTATTTAGTGCTTGATTATAAGTAATTAAAAAATACTGTAATTCTTCCATCTACGTGAAGAAAAAAGTGATTAAATAAAACATTATTGTATCAAAAACTCATGTTGTTTATAATTATAACAAGTACACTTATTAGAAAAAGTGGTAACATATGCACTATGTATCGTCGCTGTAAAACAAACTTCATTTGCATAATAGCTTCGTCGAGCTCTTAACCGCTTCATTCCGTTAAACGATCGAACAATTTGCATAATAAAATTAGAATAAATATCAAACAATATTTACGAACTAAAACTTAAAATTTTTTCAACATTCGTATATGAAACTAGCTGTTGTTCGCGACTTCGCCCGCGTAAAATTAAAAAAATATAGCCTATGTTACTCACAGATAAATTACCTTTCTGACGATTAAACAATTTTTAAAATTGGCCCAGTAGTTTTTAAGTTATTTCAATATATACCAAAATACAAATCTTTCCTCTTTATAATATTAGTATAGATATAGATTACTAACTTCTAATCGATATTAATTGCTTTTCTGTCTCTCAACAGGTTTTCTAAGAGGCAGGCGCGTGCGCCGGAGATAATGAACGAAGTGAGCACCTACAGAGATCCGCTTATGTACAACGAGTGGCCCGTCTACACCGCCATGCCCAGAGCTGCGCCCAGGTGAGTCCACTTCGAGTTTGTCGAATTGATATTAGTACAATGGTAGGGGTTATATTTTATTATTACAGGCACAAAACTTATTGTAAAATATTGAGTAAAAGTAAAAATAAAAGAATAATAGCGAAAACAATAATTAGATTTAATTATTAGGATAATTCTTAATACTTGTAATTAAGGATCGTCATACATATTATTAGGTAAAGTTAGGTTAAATAAGAAAAGTCATACTCATACTAATATTATAAAGGCAAAAGTTTAGATGGATGGATGGATGTTTGTTAGAGGTTGTAGCCTAAACGGCTGAACGGATTTCGATGAAATTTGGTATAGATTTACAGGATAGTCTGGAAGAACACATAATCTACTCACTTTTGTATTCTATTATATAATACCACGCGGACGGAGTCGAGGGCGAAAGCTACTAGTCTTCACATAAATTATACATTGAGATTTACATTTTAATCTTAATTACAAATCTTTCTAAATAGAAAATCAACTCGCTTTCAGAATGTCTTAATTTCCCCTTGACATTTGACCATCGTGTTGTTTCTTTTCGTTATGAATTCATTTGTTATTTTATAACATGCCATTCATTCGGTGTACATTTCGCTTCGGGCCACGGCTATAGGCGAAGTGTTCCGTAGCCGTGAATACCATGCCTCTAACAATAGCCACATTGTAAAACAAAGTGTATTAAAATCAAAGTCCTTCGTAAAAGCATTTCTCGACCATGTACACAAATAGAAACCTTTAAAAAAGACGGTTATATAATATATGGTTTGTTTATTTAGGTATTAAATATCATTGGTTATCAATTTTAACAATCGTTATCTATACTAATATAATAAAGCGTAAACGCACACTTCCTTGTTGCCTAAGATGTCAGCAATTACAGCATATTTTTGAATAATTATTTTTTTAATAAAAAGCCCTACACTTACGTCACGCTTTAGGCTATATGTTTTCTCGCCATTAAACTTAGGGGGTAAATATTTTGGATTAAAACCCTAATGTGAGAAAGAGACCATAAGTTGCTGCCAACATCAAGGAAGCAAGATTGTCATGTCATTTTGACATTTGCAATAGATAATTTGACAAATGTAGGTAAACAATGAAATAAAGTTTTTATAATTTCACGCGGATGAAGCCGCAAGGGAACAGTTAGTCTATATTAAATGTAACCTAGGTTACCTAGATTTAAGGAACAAATAAAAAATAACACAAGTTCTTTCTTCTGATGGTAAAGCTTCATGAAAACATGTAAATTGTCCGTTGTGCCCGTGTACCCTATATATTTCTAGTCATTTTTTTGTCATAGGTTCCGTTACCAGTACCAGGCGATGCCGCACGAGGCTTACGGCCGAGTGGTCACCAAGGCCCCACCGAACGTTGTGCGCACACCGGATTACGACGAGGTACAATACATTTTTTTAGCATAAATTTCCATTCAAGTATCTAAACGACACCTGCATTGATAACTTTAGTCGTAACAATGTTTGTAAAATAGATGAAAAAATTGTACAAGGTAAATTCTTCCAGATGTTCGGAATGTTGAACGTGCCTCACTCTTCGGGCAAGATTCTCCGCTACCCCGGCCCCTCCCGGCCCCGCGGACAGCCCTCATTCATGGTGCCTCCGCAACGAGACCGGTAATAACCACAACTATAATGGAACAACCACAACAAGCCAGTAATACAATAGTATGAAATTTAGATATTCCAAAACTTCAGTGGTAGAGCCCGCTTTAACATCTTAGCACGAATGGCTCGGCTCGCTCGGTGCAATACCACGACCACACAGAAGACAGGCCTAAAGTGGGAGCAATTCCGCGTTTCGTCTGATGAGTGTGCTGCCGGAGGCCCAATTTTAGTCCCTTTCCCGTTCTACCCTTTTCTTATAAGGAAAGGTTTGGACGGGAAAGTGGATTTGACGGTGGAGGAGACGTATAGGAAGGGGTAATATCCTCTTTATGTGCGTCTCCTCCTCTGTCGACTTAGGGTAGGCAACGCTTCTGCAATTGCGAATGTCTATGGGCAGCGGTCGCTTCGCCATTTCGGAGGATTCAGGTGTCCGCTTGCTCGTTTGAGACCTTATCTATACTAATATAATAAAGCGTAAACACACACTTCTTTGTTGCCTAAGATGTCAGCAACTACAGCATGTTTTTGAATAATTCTTTTTTTTAATAAAAAGCCCTACACTTACGTCACGCTTTAGGCTATATTTTTCACGCTATTAAATTTAAGGGGGTAAATAAATTGAAAAAAAAAACCTTGATGTGGGAAAGAGACCATAAACTACGTGCTGTCAACATCAAGGAAGAAAGATTGCCATGGTTTGTCATTATGTCATATCATTTTAATTTCACGCGGATGAAGCCGCAAGGGAACAGCTAGTTGTATATAAAATAAACTACAAGAGGTATCAATGAATTGGTTATACAAACATAGACAGATCACAAAAACAATGTGTCAGTAAGGTATTAGAATATTTTAGTGTGAATTTTCTTTAGATTTGAGGCGCTGAAGAAATTGATCAGACAGGAGCACGTCCGGGAGCTGCAGAGGAAATACGAAACCGACCAAAAGCAAGAGATTAAAGATCTTACTTCGGGCCGTGGGTAAGGATATTGTATACCACTCTAGCTGTATATCTTTCTATTTGTTTACCTTTTTGTTCCTCTCTTAATAATTATTGCGTAACGTCGAATTCCAATACTCATTTTCACAGTTGCTGGCAAACCATGCATTTTATTTCATAATTCTAGTTCACCACGTTGTATATTATTTTTTAATTAAACGTTTCTTATAAATGTAATTATATTTGACGTATTTAAAATAAGGACGACAAAAGACATAACTACGAGTAGTAACTAGTAGTAGTACTCAGAATAAAAATTAACTTCATGAATACAATATTTAAGACATTATAAATCTAAGGGCGTGCTTCGGGACCAGACGGCCTACTTAATTTTACGAAAAATCTATTTATAAACGGCATTGAGGTCAAACAAAAGAGAATAATGTCCTCCATAAATATAATATAGTTAGTTTTCATGATAAAACAGGTCATTACAAATCATTATGATCCTTGAATTCTCCAATTCGTTAAACAGCGTACTTTATTTGTATACAAATTTAATTAAAACTTGGAGCGATTAAAACCGTTGTCATAAACATAATTCAAAATAACTTAAAAACATTCGAAAATCTTATTTAAAACAATTAAATTATATTCTTTTTTTTAAATTTGAAGAAGTATTTTCAATGTCAGTTCTGAGTTTATTTTTCCATCAATAGTTTACAATCGAGAGACTTCGAACTTTGAGGCAAATTCGGAATAATAAATAATCGATCGATATTACGCGAAACGGCAAGTTTGGGAAACTTCGAACGAATTCTGAGGAAAAATCAATGAAAAGCCACTTTCATCTAATCATACTTCATACTAATATTATAAATGCGAAAGTTTAGATGGATGGATGTTTGTTAGAGTTTGTAGCCTAAACTGTTTAACCGATTTCGATGAAATTTGGTATAGATGTAGAGGATAGACTGGAAGAATACATAGGCTACTCACTTTTGTTTTTTTTAATTCCACGCGGACGGAGTCGCGGGCGAAAGCTGGTATACCATAAGTACTCTTGTGTAACAATTTGTCTGTTGAATTGAAGAAACTTTAATGAGAGTTGTACGGGAATCGTAAAAGGTACCATGAATTTTAACTAGAATAAATATCTATTGAGATATATTTGGAAATCAAAACAACTTGGCCTGTTCCTTACAACAGAAGTGACAAACTCCACGCCTTGCACTCTCTTGTTGTGCTTTGAATTTGGAGTTCACATTCATCTTTTGTTTCAGAAACGATGACTACGTGTATGGAAGCTACGGTGAGACCGAGCCCCGGGGACTGCAGCCGCTGCAGGACTATAGCTCGGATGAGAACAACGGCCGCCACGCCAAGTATGAGACAAGATATTCGCAAATGATTTTGATACAGTGTAGCATAGAGCTTTTAAGCATTCTGAAGTTACGTGTTAAAAAGCAACTATACATACCATACGAGTACTTAAATACTTGTCACGTATTTCTTGTTTTAATTCAATAAAATATTCCAGGAAACCTCCCATGGGCAGCCGCCAGGTGTCGCAGTTCTCTCGTTACTCCGACGTGATGCTGCCTCCGGTGCGCCGCAACTTTTACCACCCCTACTTCGATTACCCCACTCCCGAGTTCATCCCCTACGTCTACTGAACTCTGCCCGCGCCCGTTGACCGAAACGACTACGTTCTAGACACTTCTAGAAGATTTCGAGGGACTCCCTCATAAATGTACAACTCTGCAGGCTTTAATTCTTATCAGTATTACATGGCCATATCGGAAGCATATCCTTATTAAGCTTTCGCTTCGTAAAAGATCCTCTTTAATCCTTGCGAGCTTCTGAGCGTTAACAATATTTTTTATATTTACCTAACCTAGCTGAGGTTTTATCTAGATATGCGATCTTTTAATCCCTTTTTAAATAATCGCATTGTATTTTGTATAGATTTAAGATTTAGAATCAAAGTTGTTTGTAATCCAAGGCATTAGGCGGCGGATGAGTAATCTTAGTGTGGATCTTCCGAAAAGGACAATAAAATTAACCTTGACAATATTATCAATTTACCGTCAATTTCTAACGACGTTAACGAATTCGACAATAATATTTGAATTTGAATAAACTTGTATTAACGTAGTGTTTATAAATTGATGTCTAGTAAGCGTATTTATCTTTTATTATGTATCGTAAATATTATACGTCTTTGAACTCGGTCGTGTAGGATTTTCTGAGAAAAAAAAATGAATTTTAATAAAATATCCAGAGCTTTTTGCTCTTTATTGTATTCTAAGTGTGCTTACATTGAAGATTTGAAGAGAAAAATAATCCTGCTCAGAGAATAACGTAATTTTTTAATAGATCCAAATATACAAAAACACAATAAATTTTTCAGTATTAATTTTTCATCAGTATTACTTAGATTCAGTCTCTTAGTGTTTTAAATTTACTTTAAGTATTCAAATACTTGATAATAATTTGTAATCTTTTAACCGAGTTATTTTTAAGTAGTTATTTTAAGAAAAACCGATCTCTTATTTTTATACAACATGGCATTTATGTTAATTAAATAACCACTTAATTTTCAGTGAACTTAATAAAATAATCTCGTAGTGGTGTTTTTAATACAAAATAATTGTTGTGATTAGTAGCTAAGTGTGCATGTTCCAAAAGCCCTCAGGACGGCTGCAGTCGCGGGTATCAAAATGTCATGATCTTTGCGAAAAAATGCTTTAAGTATGTTAAAAAAGAATTCCATGTTTATTACATAATTGTATAGATATGTCAACGTATTATTCAATATTGGACTTTAGTATAGAAGAGGTGGGAATGGTGAGGCATCTGGAATTAACGGATATCGTATGACATTGGAAATAAAATTTCAATATTGTAATAACATCATTATTCAATAATGGAAAGTTTCAAAAAGGCAAAATTTCAAAATGGCATAATTTCAAAATGGCAAAATTTCAAAACGGCAAAATTTCAAAACGACAAAGTTTTCAAAATTTCATACTGTTGCAATTTTAATACGGACTTTCCGGATGCCTCGATGGGCGCGGTCGCTAACGGCGGTTGAAGGCTGTATTTACGGAGTTGTTAACTATTTATGTATTAGGTATATAACTGTATCTAAACGTCTATCTACTTATAAGTATCGACGTGTGCCGACGGCATAACCTCACAGACTATAAAATTTGGCTTTAAAATTATATAACACATGTATAACGGCTTTAAGCAAGTCAATAACTCCATTTAAACTTCTATTTATTGGACGTGCACGTCATAATACGGTATATAAATATGTATACATATTTTATTTATATATCATTTTCTACCGATATTTTGTAGTTTTACAAATTATTTTACTGTCAAGTAAGCTATCTAGCTAGTCGATCGATTGCGCAGTGTGGCGTCAATTTTTTTAATTAATTATCAAATATCTTTAAACTTAATATAACAAAATAGTTTATCTATAACATATCTTGGAGTTATATCAATGAAGTAACCATATCTTTAAAAATATCAATTTCGACATCTAACTTAGTCACTATTCGAAAACTACAAATAAATTCATATGAATGACAATAAAAGGCGCGCTTGTCATTTTTCATGTAAATTTGCCACAGTTCGGTAAATGACAATAATCGTTGAAATGACAATAATAAAATTATAATACGAGGCATAACCTCGTAGTTATCGTACGTGTTTGGAATTCGTGCGGATATCGCACTTGTAATAATTATACAATTAACCTATCGGTAATAATAATTAATGTTTTAAAATGTATATTTATTGGTGGTTTTAATTTAAAAAAATAAAGATAGTTACCTACTCCTGAGCATAATGACTTTGTTATTTTATTGCAATGCCCGTTCCTTTAAATGTAAAATGTAACGAGTAATTAAATAGATAGAACACTATACAAGACTTGGCTATTAGGCCAACAAACTCTGCCAACCGTAAAAACCTTTATAAGGGCTGCCCTGAGCGTTATTTAAACTGCCCTTTTTAACTAGCTTATGTGAGACTAATTCACAGACCTGTGGCACCCTGGGCGGTAACCCAACCCAGCCCTATCCTAAAGCAGACATTGTCAAGGCTCTGTGTGAACACATTTATTAAACCACTATTTTTAGTAAAGCCTTCAGTGAAAGGGTAGAGCAATGGTTTTAAATCATTGATCGATAGTGCCTGAGCTTTTGTAAGACAGTTCTAACTTACATACTTAGGGTCCTTCAAGAAGCGAGCATATAACCTCCTCAAAGGCCGGCAACGCATCTGCAGTTCCTCTGGTATTGCGGATGTCCATGGGCGTCGATGAACATCTTGGTGTTCCCGTTGCTCGTTTGCCCCCTATCTTATAAAAAAAAAAAACATATCTACATTGATAACGGACCCAAACGTATACGTAACCCATAATTCTCGAATAATCTTACATTGTTACTAAAGTAATCATGCAGTCAAAGCTGGGTACTAAAGTTACGAGGAGTAATGTAACATGTTCGACGTGTAAAGTTGTGTAACATGTAACGTCATTCATTACCTAGCTTTTAAGTAATATCCAGCCTTCGTTGTCGGATGGAAAAAATGTCTCCTATCAGTGAAATTTAATTCTAACATAATAACTCAAAAGACTTAATTCGTTTAAACAATTTGTAAGCAACAAACATTGGAACGATGTAGGAAAACATGACGACCTGTATATCGGCGAAGAAATTCAAAGACATGTGTGAAGTCAAAGACCTAGAAAGAGATGGATGGATTGCGTGAAAGGTGACATGATCAAGAAGGGAGTATCTGAGATGACGTATGATAGAGTTATGTGGAGGAGAAAAACCTGTTGCGAAACTACGGGAGTAGGATAAGGAGAAAGATGATGTGTGAAGTCAACCAACCCGCACTGGGTCAGCGTGGTTGACTGCTATAGTCACCCCTTACTTAAGGTAGGCTCCGAGTACGTCAGTGGGGACGTATAGTGAGCTGGTGATGAACATTTGAATTATTTTTTTTATTATATGTCAGTTTCAGTGTAAAAATTAAAGTAGTATTCGTTTGAAATATTTTAATATCAGTAATGAACGTGTATAATTACAGAGCAAAGCTGTCGAATATCGGCTTCAAACTTAATTGTTATACTGTCTGAGTGGGAAATTGTTATTATATCAGCAAAGTTGGAAATAGCTTTCGCCGATCTGAAAAGCTTTCAGTCGATGAACTTTCACAATTAACTGATATTGCTAATGAATTAACGTTTATCGTTAAACCAAATTAGTCTACAAAGTTTTGAAGTATTAAATATTATATTATTCTTATTAATATCTTAAACTTTCTTTGAAAATAAGTGATTGAAAATCAAATTAAAATACCTTGTCATCTACTCCAGTGAATCCTAATTAATTATGTCCTCAAAGGCGTTTCCGAGATAAACTTAAGTCTTTAACGAGAAAATTTCTTATTTAAAAAAATCCTCCCACGATTTAATTAACAAGTTCAATCTCGACGTTATCAGTAATTACTTTCCAAAGTAATTACAATATATTTCTGTCAAAAAATTAGTGACATGACTTAATTAATTCACCAGAATAAAACGAATAACTCACAATTGTATTTTTCCTTATGCCGTATAACACGGGTTCGAGACCCGCAAGCAGTTCTTACAACATAAAAAAAAATGTTTGAAGTTATGACATACTATCTGTTGCTCGCGACTTCGTCCGAGTGTAATTAAAAAGAAAGTAAAAACATAGCTTTTATTACTCAGTGCTAACGTAGCATTTTAATGGTGCAAGATTTTTTATTTCAGTCCAGTAGTTCTCGAGTTATCGATACATACAAAAATACAAATCTTTCAGCTTTATATTAGTACTAGCTTTCGCCCGTGACTCCGTTTGCGTGGTATTAAAAAACAAACGCAAGTAGCCTATGTGTTCTTCCAGAGTATACTCAACATCTATGCCAAATTTCATCCAGATCAGTTCCGCTGATTAGGCTACAAACTCTAACAGACATCCATCTAAACTTTCACATTTATAATATTAATAAGATAGACTAGCATCTCATAGTAGCTTTAACTATATTATAACGTCAGAACTTCCAGATATTTATAGTTATCAAAGGAACTAAATTCCATAGATACATAATTCGCCAGTTTGCGGAGTAACATTGAATGCCTAGAAATCCTATTATAAAGTATTAAAGCTCTTCCCTGTTGCGTGGGAGGAGATATTCGCGGAATCCAGTCGCTAAAGGCAGCTATTCACGCTACGTATTCAAGTGTCGGAACAATCATTTACCCGCACAAACGCAAATAATCCCTTAGCACGGATCCCTCTATGGATAAAAATGTATACGCCTATATGGTTGTTCTTTATTTTCTATTTCTCAGTTATTTAACAGGGTTCATACATTATAATATTTTAGACGCATTTAACAGTGATTTAACTTTTTATGTATATATTGCTAGTTTTTGTTCGCGACTTTAACGGCACGGAGTTAAAAAAAAACGTTATTCCTATAGCCTATGTTAGTAGCTATGGTTGTTAAGGCAATTTTTCTTTTTTCCTCTCCATATAGGAGGAAAGTTATTCTTATAAAATTATAGAAATCTATACTAATATAATAAAGTGTAAACAGACACTTCTTTGTTGCCTAAGATGCTAGCAATTACAGCATATTTTTAAATAATTCTTTTTTTAATAAAAAGCCCTACGCTTACGTCACGCTTTAGGGGGTAAATATTTTGGATAAAAACCCTAATGTGGGAAAGAGACCATAAGTTGTTGCCATCATCAAGGAAGCAAGATTGCCATAGTAAGGTAATTGGTATTTCGACATTTGCAATTAAGAATTTGACAAATGTAAACAATGAAATAAAGTTTTTATAATTACATGCGGATGAAGCCGCAAGGGAACAGCTAGTTTTAAATAAAGATTCACATTACCAACTGTTGCATTCTTAATTGCTTTAACAATTTATTATGCAAATACTGCAATCCCGCAACACGAGATATTTCAAAACTAAGAACACATTTATAGCTACTGGGATATCTTTTAGATTATTATGAAACTATCTTTTGCCCGAGACTTCATACGTGCGAAATTAAAAAAATTAAGTATCCTATCTTCCAGACTATATTGTACATCACCAAATTTCAAGATCCGTTGAGCTGTTCTGGAGATATCTTCTAATCCAACTAAGCTTTCGCATTTATAATATTAGTTCAAAGTAAAATTAAAGCCTAGTATATTTCTTTATTATTTCCGTTATTGTATACAATATATAAGAATCAAGCGTCCAATCAAAATGCTAAATTTAGAGTAACAATGAATTCATGTTCAATGAAGTAAAAATAACGTAAAATTGTGATAACATTTGCCGCACGGATCCTTTCCTAACAAAGGAAATGAGAACACAATGAACAATGATATCAATTTCGCATTCAGATTCCAGAAGCTTTGAAATATCACAATTTGTGATGTAATCTTAATAAATCCTTACTCGTTAATAAATTTAATTTGAAAATAATAGAGAATTAAGTCTGTTGTCAGTTATTTTGCTATAACCAAATCTCTCTATGACTCGGACATTCCTTTCTTTTTTGAGCTTCTGTTAGTAACTTTAATACATGACAAGCTTTCGCCCGCATGGTATTAAAAAAAACTTAGTAAATAGCTTATGTGTTCTTCACGTCTATTTTCTATGTCTGTACCAAATTTCATCGCGATCCGTTCAACAGTTTAGACTACAAACACTTACAAACATCCATCAATACTTTCGCATTTATAAAATTAGTAAGGAGTAAGATAAAGGTCATCACTCACAAGAAAGACAGTGTTTATGCATTTAGTTTGATAACCTTAATTTTCCACCTACTGTTACGTGTAAAAACTCCAACAATTTTGTAAAGTATTATAAAAAACACCGAAGATTTTTTTGAAAACAATAGGTGTACGAAACTAAAGAAAAAATTACTTACTTCATTTAAAACAATGTTAAATAAAGAATTAGCAAAGGATTGCTGAAGTGCTTTCTAGAAATAAGTCGTCCCGCTTTCATGAACCTAGCTTTCTAACGAAGAGAACGAAAACAAAGGCAGCACAAACTTTTTGCTTCGAAGAAATGGAATGAAGGATTCCTTTTGCAAAAGTTTTCCTATTGTTTAAGTATTAGCGAATTCTACGATGACATTGTTATGCGGTAATATTATGTAAGTTACTTTTTAATTTAGTTCAAAAACATTTCTGCGACTGGTAAAAATATAAATTGGCGGTTTCTTATGTTTTCTTGTCTAAAGGAAGGGTTTTTCGAATGGCATAA
>LD688951.1:1460115-1470991 GCA_003118335.3 Papilio memnon | reverse complement strand
TGGCAATAACATAGTTTGAGTCTCGTAATAGCAATTGTCATGGCGCTCTCTTTACTACTACGTCATCGTATGCATAACACAGTTCTGACTCAACCGGTTGATCGGATCTGCTGACAGCGGAAAAGGGGACCAACGTCCTGCGTCCGGACCACCCTATGTTTATGCGTAAAGTTATCTAATTTACACGTAATAATACAAATAGACTCAATGCTCAACAACGCTTATAACGCGACGTTAGTCATTCGACATCTCATTGGTTAGTGACCTTGATAACTTGTAATAAATAAAAATTTTGCACTCAATTGTACATACTATAGTATCCCAACCCATCCTGGTTAACACTTTCAATGCCGCTAACATGCCAAAGAGAAGATATCGTAAAAATGGTAGTGGTAGGGAAGGTGTTAAAAGTATAATAGAAGTAGCATAACATGCTACTCATTAAATACGCCTGGCACCGGTAGTTACTTACACGTGTTACTAGGGAGGGTATTACAAAACTTTGAAAGACACGCTCAAAAATACGACTCAAGACACGACGTCGCTTGACGCTTTGCGACTTTAAAGCCATACAAAAATCCACCGCCAATACACAATACGTTGTTGAACGGGGGTGTATAAGGATGATAGGGTTGGCGACTGTATATAATCTATTTTTTAAGGCAGAAAACGACTATCCCAATAATTTATACGTGATATTTCCGAACCAATGTCCTATCGTGTCTTACATAATACAAACGACCAAAACGCTCCAGTGTAAATTCCTCCAGGTAAAATAAGTAGAAAGCAGAATTCGTTTGTTTAAATCAAAACAATTAAAAGGAGAGGTTCTCGTGTAGGACAACTTTGGGAATAACAGTCTAATAAACATATTAGTTATTAATGTACCACAACTACAAATCCTTGTAACGATCATTCCAAATTGCTTATGAATTATGATTAACACAATCTAAACTGGAGCCGGTTGTAGACAACCCTAGCTGTGTCTAGACACCCCCGACCCCCACCGTTCGCGTGGCTCCCACTAATTACCAGACAGCTCCGACAGCTGATTGTCGACAGCTAAGACAATGCCAATCTTAAATGATACACGAACACACGCACAATTGAAACAGCACTATGAGGTAATCCCTAGTGATGAACGATGAAACGACTTACGTATAAACCTATAGAAGTACACTTTTTTCTGTTGTTTTCACTGATATAAATGCGAAAATTTGGATGGATGTTTGTTTGTTAACTTAACTCCAGAAGGGAATAACGAGAAATTTGACATAGATGGTTTCCTACACACAGTCTGGAAGAAAGCTTAAGATACTACGTTTTTATGGTAACGCCGCGCGGACAATGTCACGGGAAAATCTATTGTTCTAAATTGAGGAAAGTATAATTATTTTGGGAGTACTAAGCAAGTTCTACAGAAATTAAATAAATAAAAATGGAGAGCAGCTAAAAGAAATGATAGTCGTAAATGTACCAATACGAGATTTGAAGAACGAAATGTGATAATGACCATATGAAGTGGAAATTTACAAACATAATTAATTCCTCTCTCACTCATCATCTAGGTCACCGAGATGAAATCTAGTTCAAGTTCTACGAGTACACTCATTTTAAAGCCTTCTACAAATAAAAGTCAATTGCAAAATTAATGTGCATACGGAATGAACGTTTAAATTGTTTTTGAATGTATTTTTTTATGTGTCTATATTTTTCACGTATCCCGTCATTACGCGCGGCTTCAAGCCAAAAAACCACAGCTGGATGCAGCTGTTAAGGGTTTACTAAAGGTGCACCAAATATAGCATCCTAACAAAAGCTTCTCTTCTAGGCCACGAGGTCGTTATCATACAAGACATAGTGTTACGTCATTCAGAATGTTTCCAATAACATGTCATCCGTTGGTTCCGATTATTCGGAAGTTGAACGTCGCCCTCTCGTCTTCTAACGAGATTGCTTCCGTTATTATATTATAGCCATATAAGGATGATAAATTCCATTGTAGAAAATAGAAACAACAGCTATTTGCAAGGATTTCCTTAGTCAATATGTATGTCGTATTCAAAAATCTACCAAGACCACTCTACCATAGGAATATTAAAAAAAGCTGTTTGGAAGTAATTTCAACCCCGATTATATAATAGTTATTCGTTTTGAATTAAAAAAAAAAAAAATTATCCGTTACTCAATTAAAAACACTTTCATTATATTTTAAATATTAAACTATCCAAGATATTTGATCGCAGTGAACCAGTAGAAATTGTATAGCAAGCTACACAACGAAACATCCGGTTTCACTTTTAACAAACATGCGCAAACGGAATACGATTCAATTAACTAAACTCGCATTTCAAGTGGTAATAGCACTATAGTTTAGGGTACAGATTGCAAAAGAAAACATCGCGGTATCGAATCTGCTATACAAGTGAAGCACTAAGTGGTCCCGTTAACCCTTTTGGATCCACGGAAAACTCAGCCAGGGTGTAAGACTAGCAGGGAATAAAGTTGACGGCTCAAGTCAAAAAAGAAATGTAGAAAAAGGGAATTCACCGACACGAATCTGAAAAGATTATCAATTTTAACTATAGTCAAACATTAATTGATACTTTTCCTGTAGCTATAGCGAAGTCAACGTTTGCAATAGTAATTGGATCAAGAAGTGCGAGACTTATTGATCCCGTTGCCAATTGGGACACCCATTACTACGAAACTCGACGCGTAATCACGACATTGAATGCGGGTAGGTGCTATCATACAGCTGCTGACACCAATACTAGTATCCTTTCTCTATTGCATCCATTTTATCTTAGTCTAGACATGAAACTACATTTTTGAATGTAATTTACATTTCGCTATTCCATATCCCAAACAGAACAAGAATTATAGGCGTTAGAGTTCGGCAAAAAGGATGGTAAAAAACGGGGCGCCGTAGAAACGCCATTCTATTAATTTTAACAATGTTGTCATGTGCTGCTAACATATTTGGTTCCAAAAGGAGCTTAAACATTTACGTCTGAACATGGAAAAAAATCAACTCGGTTAGCGCGTGTTCTGATAAACCGGTAGGTTCTAAGAATTCTGTTTCAAACAAACATTTTGAATAGACAATTTGCTCTAACGAGTAACTTGATAATATCTTGTTAATCAAATATCCATCCTCTCTTCTGAATACAATAATGACCTAATTTTATTGAGGCAAACCGTCGCCTGATCTAACAATATTTAAGGTAGATTTCCTCTGATAATACGCACATTCACGAATGTAACTTTAGAGGAACTGCCACTCGATTGCCCATTAACTTATAAAAGGAATAGAATCTGCGATAGACCGTGACAATTTCTTTATTCGACAAATCATCTTGTGATTACAAATGACTTTTTTTATTTTTAAAATAATGTAACATAGGAAAATAAAAACGTGATCATACCGTTAAATCAGCATTATACTATTTCCCTACGAGGTTCTGTCCTTATAGGGGTGTGGACGAAAATCCATTAGTCCGATATGGGCTTACCGACTTTTGGCAACGAACCAACAATCTTGTTAATTAACAACTAATTAGGGAATAAATCAGGTCATTAATTTGCATCGTCGTATAGATCCATTGGTCAAAAACGATCGTAGTATATCTAAAAGTGTATTTACATTGAATGCAAATATTTTTGTTAAATACTTTGAGATTCATCAATCAAAAAAGAAATTCAATCTCACGATTTATTGTCTCACAATATAATCCCATAATTTGGTTTTTACAGTTTAATATCTTCGAACTATTGTTTGTTCGCGCAGTTTTTTTTTCATTTAGTAAGCGATACATAACAGCCGACCTCAGGCAATTGGTTTCAAATTACATATGGAGCAGCTACGGTCGACAGGGTTGCGGTCAATGTCGACTAGTGATGCTCGACTAATAGGACGGTCATATATTCACAAAAATACAATCTTTACTTTAAGATCTTTAGGTGTCATGATGAATTTTCTTCAACAGTTATCAAGGGTACAACTCCATATTTCTCTTATAAATTAAATAGATCCCTACACATGTAACTAATGGAGATATACTCCCCCACTTCAGTGGAGACATGACACGCACGTTGTTAATAATAGAGGTGCGAGTATTCAAATGGCGTAGGTAGAGACGAGTATATAGCAATATGTTATATACTTGTAAAATATAATTTATATAGTTTTATGTGTTAATAGTTACCTGTCATCTATATTAGTTGCTTTATCTATATTTACTTCTGTAATGCACTCTAACCATACGGACAGCGTATGGTTTTGAATATACTAGTATCAGAATTTGAGTCATCATCCGTACCATTAAATTTCGTTTCGATAAATGTCGAGTAATAAACGGCATACTAAATAATCTTTTTAATTCATCTCTAGTCTCTTACATTTGAATAATGCAGGCGGAATGTGCGTCATAAAATGATTAAAAAAAAATCATGTGGACGCAAGCTGCGCTTATTAAGGGCCTTTCACACGGATGTTACGATAATGTCCTACTAGCAGAATGACGTTAATTATGGTGTAGGCAAAGTTATGAACTTTCTTAATTGTAATAGTTTGTACATCTATTAAAATCGTTTATGAGCTTTCTAGATCGGAGCTGGGATAAATCTATTGTCTATGGGTAATCTCACCTTAATATTGTCTCAGTGTTGTATATAAAAATATGGTCATCTCTTTTATATAATTTTAAAAAATAACAACAATATATTTTATCATGTATAAGCAGCAAAATTGTCACTGACAGTCCTTAATTAAAAACGAATAGAAACAAAGTTAAGTAAATCATCTCTCAATTATAACAAAAACCGACTTTAAATGCTAGTCGTCGATAGTCTTTAAATGCTGACCACTTGAAACAAAATTCAAATGTTACTATCATATTATAAATGTAAATGTTTGGATGGATGGATGTTTACTTGAAAGTATGTTATAAACAGATAATCAGATCTTGATGAAATATCTAGCGCATAGTCCGAAGAACAAATAGGCTACTTAATTTTATATTTTTATTCCACACTCACGGAGTTACTGACAAAAGCTGGCATAATACTATTTATATGGCGGCCATCATTGGGACATTCGCTAAATTATCAGACTAAATAACCAAAGGGTACCAGTGATAAATTTTTAGGAGAGTATTGTTCAATTTATAATGTCCCATGTAGTGATTAGCATTAATTGTATAATATGATGTCTGTAACTTGAAGCAGTCTATGTAAAACATTCCAAATCATACTATGATACTAATCATACTAATATTATAAATACGAAAGTTTGGATGGATGGATGTTTGTTAGAGTTTGTAGCATAAACGGCTCAATGAATCTGGATAAAATTTGGCATAGACGTAGAGGATAGTCTGGAAGAACACATAGGCTACTTACTTTTGTTTTTTTTATTCCACGCGGACGGAGTCGCGGGCGCAAGCTAGTATCACATAAATCGATTTAATAAGTTTAAGTTTAATATAACAAGTGCAATTTGCTCCTATTTTGCATGTTATAAAAATCTTTATATATGGTCAATTAATAAAAGTAGTCTCTTTTAATATTTGGTTTATTCCCCAATTGTTCCAGGTAGTTCTATTAATAAAAAAAATGAGACAACTCCACTGCACATTCATCCTTGGAATAATAAGTACCCGTGACTTGTTATCCGAGAATAAATTTCAAAGATATTGAAATTCTAATTTCAGCTGCATCCGGTGGGAATAATTTCAATACATGTCTGTATGCTCTGTTTCAACATACATATTTATTATGTACATATTACCTAGTTATACATATATCAATCAAGCCATACACAAAGATAAATGTCTTTTATATAACTTGAAATTCATCACTATTGTGCTTAAATAATATTTTGTCAAATATCTGCTTGCTTTCTAACTGAAGAGTTTGTTGTTGGAAGAACTATTCAGTAATTAATTAATTTTAGTCCCTTTCCTTTCCGACCCATTTCTTAAGAGGTAAGAATGGGAAGGACAAGTGTATTTGATGGTAGTGGAGGCGCATGAGAAGGGGAAACATTCCCTTTATACGCATCTCCTCCTCTGCAAATTAAGGATAGGCAACGCATATGCAGTTGTGAATGTTTATAGGCAGCGGATGCATTCAATTTCGGTGGATTCAGGTGGCTTGGCTTGCTTGATTGCCACCTTATAATATGAAAAATTGGTTTATTTTGTTACACTTGTGTTCAGTAAACAAGCAAACAATCTTTTTATACTACTTTTTCATAATTTTATATAACATTCTTTTCACTTTTGTGGCTTCTAGAAGATTAAAGTCATTTTAAACCGATATAAAATATGCTATATGAATCAAACATAAAACCTAATCATTAACCAATGAGTCTTATTGAGTACATGTATAGCTTACAAAGAAAATCAAACCTTGTTTTCAAGATTTATCTTCTTTTAATTAATGCATAATCCAATAAAAAGTAATGATATATATATGTATATATGATTTTTATATTAAATTATTCTAGTTAGTTCCAATATAACGCATTTGTGATACAAAATATACAAAACAGTTATATAAAAACTTAAGACTTTCAAAATGAAACAATCGTGAATGTATGCAAATTAATGTAAATAAACAAATCTTCTATAAGATGTAATCTATCAAATAGAACCAACGTGATAACGAAAGTTGACATTGCTTAAGATATAAAACTGTATAAACATATATTTATTAAGTTCGTAAAAGTCACAAGAAAAATAGTTGTCTATATTTACGTTGTAGAACCGTTATAACATAAAATAAATGCGGAAATGCTTCCGTTGGCACCGATGCTAATATCTGTCGCTGTTTGTGGCAAAAAAACAGGATTTCATGTTAGCATATTCGTTTTACCGTAACATACGGTACAAATAAATGCTGTTTTAAATTGTATGATTAAGTATTACATTTGTTTTTAACACTTACCTAGAATTGGATAACACAATGCGATACACCCAAAATAAATGGCAAGTGCCGCGGGATACTTCCTGAGCGCACGGACCATTGTCATGGCGGAAGAAGCAGCTTTTTTTATACACAACACGCGACCGTTACTACAAATACATCACATAATTATTACACCATCTTCTATTCACTTATGCAGCGGTATCACTGATTATTTCTATAATTAAACACAAAAAAAATCACTAAGCGACTGACACCAAAAGCCGAACAAACAATCTTACTTTTCAGTGTTATCAGCTTCTGCAACAACGACATAAAACCAAATTATTTTGTTTTTGGTTTTTTATTCTTCAAACATTTTCTCTGCGGTGATAATTTACAAATAATTGGGGCATTCGTGTTTATATACCCTCGATTTTAGAATGAGAATATTCAGTTTAAGGTGTTTTCTAGTCTAGGTTAGCATGGTATGGCCATGTTTTGAGGAGGTATGAATCGTATGTAACTAGAAGAACGTTAGTTATGGGCGTGGAGGGGTACACCGGTATAGGTAGATCAGAAAGAGATGGAGGGATTGAGTAAAAGGAGATATGATCAAGAAGGGGGTGATGAGTGAGATGAGGATGATAGAGTTAGGGACAAAAACCTGTTGCGCCGAACCTACGGGAGTAGGATAAGGAGGAAGATGATGTGTATTCTAAAGTAAACTTTTTTTAAAACAAAAGTTCTTAATTATCTTTGAATTATTTTTTTCAGAACATACCATTTGCAGTTCCAGCAGATCCAGAGTTTCAGATCGTTAGCTGGCAACATTTGTTGTTTATTGACAAGACGAATGACAGACGGCGGGGAACAGCTCGATTGCAGCTTTATTAAGACAATTTAGAGGAAATAAATGACTCGTTGACAAGATTATATCCGCCTGTACAAGTAAATTAAATGAAGATGTGGCTTATAAATATTGTTTAAGATATATTTGCGTATGTACAACGAGTGCATCGTAGTATAAAAATGTATTTTCAGTGCACCATAGGAGCCATTTTTACGGTATTTATTTTGTGCGTACAATGTGATAATGCAGTTAATTACAACGAAAGTATGAAGATTTATGGTATGTATCATATTTATTTCATATGTAAGCTTATTGTATGTTAAGTTATTGTTTCGAAATGCGTTACGCCTATCTCAATTCGCATCTGTCAGTCTTGGTCATCCATGAATTTGTTGTACCAAGTTATACCGAACTAGCCTCAAAAAGTTATAACTTGTCGTAGAACACACTTTTATTGCTTAATTACTCGAAAATTATCTTTGCTTTTGTCTCTAAAGTTTGATTTTTTTCACTACACCAAGGAGTAGATCCTTTGCTTCCTGATGGCAATAACAAATATTTATAATAATTTAAAATTAACGAAAAAAAGATGAAAATGTAATATTTCACAATATTAAATGTTTTTAAAAAATATTGGAAATTAAATTAAATGTTAATGTAAACATAAGAAGTAGTGAAATTTTACATTTAATGCCTGTATATCTAAATCCAATAAATCTTATTAGGATATACATAAATAGACAACAGAGGAATTTCATCTGATTACTATTTTCTTATGATTATGAAGGATATTTAAAAATGTGCTTCTCTTCAGAATTTTTGCAAATGGCTAATGCTATCAGCATATAATGAACAAACTTTGTATTCGTGTTTTAGAACATATTATATCTATGCCCAGATATTTTTAACCTGTACACTGCATATGCAGTCAAAAGTATTTTTCATTTTCTATATTATGTAGATATAAAAGATTTTTAAATTTAGTTTTAATAGTTTTTAGTGCATCCTTCATGATATCTAATTATATTTTTAGTATGGATTAACTACTATTGAAGTTAATGACATTTAAACATACATTTTGAACAATTCATATTAAACACAATGATCTATCCCAGCTTCGCCTGGACGGCCAAGAATGTATGTCTCATATCCTTTCTGTCATATCCATACCTTTCCTGTTTATGTATGTGCTAAGGTTAAAGAGACAATGTAACTTTGGAATAGTGATAGAATTTTTTTAATTGGTTCAGTAGTTTCAAAATCAAATGCTTCCTCTTTGTACTATTTTTATCTATATCTGTACTGTACTAATATTATAAAGAGGAAAGATTAGTATTTGTGTATGTATTGAAGTAATTAAAAAATTAGTGGACCAATTACAAAAATTCCTTCACCAATAAATAGCTTGATAGCCCTGCACTATATTTATTACAATTTTTAATTCAGCATAGACAAAGTTGCAAGCAACAACTTGTCTATCTATACTATACTAATATTAAAGAGGAATGATTTGTATTTTTGTATGTATTTGATTCACGTAAAAACTACTGGGTCAATATTAAAAATACTATCACTGTTATAAAGGTAATTTATTTGTGTGTAACATAGGTTGTATTTTTAATATTTTTTATTTTCACATGGACTAAGTCACGAGCAACAGCTAGTAAACGATATTTTAAAAACTCCTGAGTTGTACAATTGTTTAGACTTTAATTTGTGAAGTTCATTGTGTTTGTGACACCTAACGCTGTTGTTAAGATGTAGACATGTCAAAGGGGAAGGTCATATCTATTAGTCCCCGACATGTACAGTCATGGAAGACCGTGGTGTTCCATTTTTGGAATATTTGCCTTGTTCATTGCATTGAGAGAAGCTCCACCTCTTCCAAATAACTAATTAGATAGCAGTAAGTAAATGAAGGGATAATAATAAAAACGAACTAGCCATGTATCCCAGACACATTTATAAGCTGCATTGTATTGATTTTTGTTCCGTGTCTCGTCTCATAATGTTCAAACAATTGTAGCAGTGAAACACTGCCAGCTTCCCCAACTGTACAACATATATCTATATGTTCTAATACAATACAATACTAGTAATAGTCTAATAAAAGTTTTGTTTATTTGAAACCTTAAAATATCTTTAAAGTTTAGTTTAACTGTTGAATTAAAACATAATGTTTAGTGGTGTTAATAATTTGATATATTTATCCCTACATCATTTTACTAATTGTTTTTAAGTGTTTAAAGAATGTTTACAATTAGCATTGAGGGTTTATCTTTTGTTAAGTAGTCATCTTAATATACCATGTCTTAAAGGATGTTTAGCTTTGTTAAAGGTTGTCACCTTTATTTTGTCTTTACTTCATGTACAGAGTACAAAAATAGCTCCCCCCTTGACTTTAAATCTTAAAACATATTTCCTAGAATTTTTTGTTGATGTCCCCTGTTCAACGTAATATTTCATAAGACTAGCTTAACCTGTGACTCCGTCTGCGTGCAATTAATAAACAAAAGCACTAAACTAAAGCACTAATCCGGATCCGTTCAGCTGTTTAGGCTACAAAGTCTTAACAAACTTCCATCAATCTATCTAAATTTTCGCATTTTATAATACTAGTAAAATTTACGTTGCAAATGTGTCATTAATAAAAACGATTGTATCATTGCTTTGGAAGAACGATCTTAATCCGTTTAATACGTCTAAGTACTGTTACTCTCAATTGAAATAGGTTAATGGTTAAAGTCACTTTTCATTCGCGAAGATGCGGGTTCGTTTCCGACGCGTACTTTTTTAAAGATTTATTGACTGGTCAACAATAGTAGATGCTATATTTCATTTTGTTTACGTTAGTAAACAATGGAAATACAAAAAATCCATACTTAGCGGCCATTGACTATTTGGAATAGTCATCTTTTAAAAGACACTAACTTTCGCCCGCGACTCCGTCCGCGTGGAATTAAAAAAAACAAAAGTGGGTATCCTATGTGTTCTTCCAGACTGTCCTCTACGTCTATACCAAATTTCATCGAAATTCCCGACTCGTTTAGGCTACAAACTCTAACAAACATCTATCCATCCATCGCTGTCGAACGGAATAAATAGTATCCTATG
>LD688951.1:1405031-1419664 GCA_003118335.3 Papilio memnon | reverse complement strand
TCCACCGTCAAATCCACTTTCCCATCCAATTCTTTCCTTATAAGAAAAGGGTGGAACGGGAAAGGCACTAAAATTGGGCCTTTTTTAATAAATTAAAGATAGTCAAATCAAGTATAATTTATTGCCGATATTTTATTGTTTTCAGCTATAGCAGTTACCAAAATTGTTAGTTGCTATTCAACTGATTTTATATTAAATAGCTTCATTATATTCTTACAGGATACTATTAAAGATATATGATAATTTAACAAACAAAACTATAACTGAATGTTTATGATACACTAGTTGTTGACCGCAACTATATCTATGTATTCTTCTATCTAATTTTAGCTAGATCTCTCAAGCATTAAGGGTATTACATATTAATAAACATCCATCCAAGTGTTTACATTTATACAAGTAAGAAGTAAAATTTGACACATATCTATAGATTAACTATAACTTCCAGAAAAAAAACATGAATCTAATTACATCTAACTTTTTAAATTGTCCAATAAGTTAAAAATCAAAATGTCATAAGATAATAAAGGTACATAGGTCAGCTTGCACTATTATGGAATCATTTTGTTTGGAAATAATTTGACCAAACATGAACTTATGTTTGCATTATCAACTTGCTCAACATACATGGAGTATTACCCCAATATAACTAAGAAATGTGATGGTCCATATGAAGTATTTTGTTAATAGCTAACATAGCAGAAACAAAAAAATTTTGCAAGTTATTTTTACTTACTCTATGAAATATCTCTCTCCGGAAGGTGTGAATGCTTTTTCCCACATGGGAGGCAATGGTCCAAGGTTATAATCTTCTTCATCCTCTCTCTTATGCCCAGGGTCTCCAGGTCTAACCCCAACAACAGAACCTCCAGCTGTACCCGCCGTTCCAGAACTATGAGTTGAAATTCCAGCCGAAGACAGTCTATCCGAGTCTACTGAGCTCTGTGCCATTGCTTTAGCAGTTGTAACACCTTATCATTTTACTTTTCTTTTTTAATTTCTATCGTAATTGTTCCCGCCAACTAATTCACTTAATTTGAAAATAGAACTGGCACAATAGAAAAATTATCTCGATAACTCAGTTTCACATTCTTTGCACTTTACTCATCGAATTAAAAGACGTACCGTAAAAACAAAACAATAGTCGCATGCGGGCAAGCCAATGACCACTTATGAGTCATTTTGGGACCTGGTGACTCCTCAATTCGTATATTTTTTACCTGTCCGACAACAAGTCGATCCACGTAGCTACTCTAAGTGGATTGTCGTTAGTTTATTGATAAGTCATCATTGGAGTACGCTTAATTTGTTAGTGCATGTCGACGCCGCGGCAAACGAGAAACGATGTACCGCACCGCACTGCAGGTGCATCATAACGAATTATAACGTTAAAAACAACATGCATATTTAGCGTCCCTGTGACTTTGGTAACGGTAAATTAGATAACACAAACTAGAACTCGACACTTATGAATGCTAATACGACACATTAACATGTTCACTTTCTCACATAAACAGGTAAAATCCCAAGTTTTGAAAGTAGGTGCAACAAGTGAGTGAGTAGGATGTCTAGCACGGCGTCTATACAGCTGTTTTCTTTGAAACTATGCTGATGCTGCCTATCTGTATAGATAGGTACACTCATCGAGCTACCGTGTTTTGGTTTTATTTTACTGTGTGGTAGGGATACAGTAATTTATAATCTGTGATTGTTAAAGTTAACCGTTTTTAGACAAAAAATAAGGATAATATTGTAATTGGATTATCATATATCATAATCAAGGTAATTTGCCGTAATTTTTCGAACTTTACTAGGAAGATTCGTTTCATTACTTTAAAAAAAATGGAAAAGAAAATAAAAACGGTAGCTAGCAGATGGCACTCTTGTGTTATTGTGCACCATCTAGCGGGGGAAGGCAATAACACTACGAGATGGTGAAGCCATTTGAATTAGTGTTTTTTAGTAAATTCTTTTTTGTTGTAAGATGGCATATTATCACATTTATTATTTTCTTTTTTTTAAATGTATGATGAAATAGTTTTTATTGGAGTTATTCTATAATATTCGCAGGTACATGCTAAAAAACAAGACGAGGAAAGAAGATAATATGATGTTTTGTGATCATATTAAACAAATGTATAGATATAAGCTATTCAAGCAGATTACAATCAACAACGATTTCAGAGATCCTATCATTAATTTCGTTTGTTTATCAAAGTCTCAAAATCGCAAGATGAGTATATTTATCGTGAAAATGGATGTGTCCTGGCTCTGGAGTGTATTCTGATGGACGTATTTGAAAGCAACGATATTTTGGTTAGTCATTTTAAACATTTTACTGAATTTCTGGTTAAAAATAAGAAGCTTTTAAGTTACACACATATTAATACTACCCACGCAGAGTTCAGTGAAAAGCTTTCAACGTGAGATTGAACGAGGATGAAAGGTAGTTAATAATTTTTAACCTTTGCAAATCCGGTCCGATTTTTTTCGATATAACATGAAAAGTTAAGTGCATCATGAAATATTTACATCGCTCAAAAAACAATAATGAAACATTTTTATTTATTATGACAGAATGCAACAGGTATAAACCAAGAGAGTAGCCAGATCTGAAAAAGAAAAAGATCACTTAATTTTGCGTACATCAAAAAACTCTGACTTAATAAGAGACAATGACTGACAATTATCAAATCTTACTTCTTATCTTATTAGTAAGATAAGACTAATATTATAAATGCGAAAGTTTTGATGGATGGATGAATGTTTGTTAGAGTTTGTAGCCTAAACGGCTTAACGGATCTCGATGAAATTTGGCATAGATGTAGAGGATAGTCTGGAAGAACACATAGGCTTTTGTTTTTTTAATTCCACGCGGACGGTGTCGCGGGGGAAAGCTAGTACTACATTTAATGAAATTTCAGTATTGTAGCATATTGCCTGATTTAGTTTTCACATTTAGAAATATTAGATTCTTGGCCGTCTGATGAGATTTCGCCGAAGTATAAAAATATAGTAATGATACCGATCGAATGGAATTTTGCAACTATCCGACGCCCACTTCGAGTCCTAAACTAATTTCAAATTCATTGCATATTGTAAAGCATTCGCTAGGATTAGTTCCAAAACATTTGTTATAGATTAACCTAGAAAACGTATGCAAGCATTTAGTAGTCGATTAAACGTTGCTACGTGGTCAATGATGTAATCTACTCATTGTCGGACTTATAGTCATTATGTATTGATTTAGTATGTAATATATACACTAAGGAACTTCCTTAGTGACCATTTAACAGTACGTCTTAGGTAATGAACGAATGAATGAAAGGAAGGGGTTCGTCATTCATAAGATGAAAATCACTTCTGTTGAAGTATAAATACCAAAACTTCCCGCCAGTATTCAGTAAGCAAGCGACAAAAATTCTCGCAGCTGAGAACTAAACGTATAAATTGCACAAAATTCATATAACACAAGTATTCTGGTATCGCCTGATAGTGAAGACGTTAACACTCTCGCTCGACGCATCTTGGCATTTAGTGCGTTCACGCGGACAGCCGCCATTTTCAATTTTGGCGGGTTTTTCGAGTTTTGACAGAAGTAAGTGTGATTTTTTAATATAACCAAATCTGGTGTTAATCTGTGCAATGTGAGTTTAATTAAATTCGACGACGGTTAAGGTAAATTAGAATTATTTACTGCGTGTTTAAAGATATTTTTAAATCTTTGGTTAAAATCGCTAAAGTTGAAGTAGTTGATTAGTAGTGATTTCTGTAAATCTTTTAAAGACGTGGCGTCAGTTTACAATTAATTTTCATACTATCGGTATAATCGTTTTCGTATTATAGGCAGACCACAATGTGTTGCCATCCTAAATGTATCGAAATGGGACTATTTTCGTGTCAGATAAAATTTTCTTTTGTCATAAACATCGCACAAACGATCATAAACTTTTATTGTGTTACTAATTTCTCGTTTTTCCATTAACATTTTATAGCAGTTGCTTATTTTTTTATAACCTCTAACTAGATGAGCTATTTTACTATGTTTTAGATGACTAAAGTCTCAAATGTTACGTTTTCATTATCAAGTTGATTTCCTTTCTTCGCGTGATAGCTGCAACCCACATGATAGTATGACGAGTGGTGATCATAAATTAAATTCAGCAAAAAGTAACCGAAAACTTTATTACAATTATTATAAACATTAATGGTATCATAAAAAACAGCACTGTGATATAAACAATGTGTCAGACAAGCTATTTTTAATAGGCTCGGATGATATCTCATGCGATAATTTTTTTCTTCGATGAAATTTTTTTAAGTCCACTCACACCGATTTTGCGATTGATATTTTTAGATCTTGCACGAGACTGTGTGACTAAACTTCAGTTATTTGAGACTACACTTTTAAATATCTGTTTTATTAGTGAATTTGTTAAAATTAAGAGGCAAAATTTGTACTGATGTGATCATTTAAACAAAGAGTAATAAGTATAATAAATGAATTCTACAAAGAGGAGAAGTTAGAGGAAGTTTGAGAGTAGCACCAGTGGTTGAGAAAATAAGGAGTAAAAGGTTAGCGTGGTATGGGCATGTTATGAGAATGGATGAATCGCATGTAATAGGAAGGACGTTAGTTATGAATGTGGAGGGGTACATCGGTAGAGGTAGACCTAGAAAGAGATTGATGGATTGCGTGAAAGGTGACATGATCAAGAAGGGAGTGATGACTGAGATGACGGATGACAGAGTTATTTGGAGGACGAAAACCCCGCGAAGGTCGAAGACCCTACGGGAGTAGGATAAGGAGGAGGAGATGATGAAATGAATTCTACAAAGGTAGAGCAAGACTGAATAAATTATGAAGGAATTGTATTCAGATTTGACGGCTGATAGAGATGTATAGAGTACATGACTATACCCAACCCTATGCAAGAGAAAGGGAAGGAAGATTAATGTGTTAGTAATAAATTGGTATTACATAGTAATCCTTAAAATCGTATTGTGGTCGAAGTTTAAGAGTTGTTTATGTTTATTATTGGACAGTATGTTAACTAATTACTCACAGAAAGTGGGACAAGGATGTACGTAATGGCTGCACTCGTGCCCGTCGCGATTTACTGCACAGATCTGAGGAATTCCTGGAAATTCGGATGGAATAATTTACAAATATACGAAACCGATATGACTTGAGGGCCTTACACGAGCGGCAGTCTTGAATCAGTCTTCTAGATCTCTCGATGAAACAAGAGCAGTTTTATTTATTAATTTTCTAATATATGCCAAAGCTCACGTATGATTTGCCAAGTGGAAGTGCGGTACCCTTGTGCGCTTGGCCTATAGCGTTTGGCAATCGCATACTATTGAAAAGTTCAGCTTTTGTTTGAAATGTTACTATGATTTACATTTTTAATCGTATGCTTGTCGATAGCTGGTTTATCTTTTCAGATTTCGCCTGCCCTTCGTTAAATTCACTTTATTTTCATTCTTGATGGAAACCTATTATTTTTGAAGTCAGTTAAAAAGCCGCATAGGCAAGTTTTTAATTAATAGTAATATATCCAGTTAAGATTATGCCATTATCTGACATAATCACTTTTTTTAGTTAAAAATGGAACTACATTACAATAATCTTACTAATATTATAAATGCGAAAGTTTAGATGGATGGATGGATGTTTGTTAGTGCTTGTAGCCTAATCGGCTGAACGGATTTCGATTAAATTTGGTACAGAAGCAGAGAATAGTCGGGAAGAACACATAGGCTACTAACATTTGTTTTTTTTAACTCCACGCGGACGGTTTCGCGAGCGAAAGCTAGTATACAATAAGATAATTTAATTTTTCAGAGTTATCCTCTCTGCTGTATTTCCTTCTAATGTAACTTCTAAATAGTAGACAGTTTATCAGAGGTTCCAATTAAAATAACAGAGTCCGCGAGCTGTCATAGTTACTTCCTCATGCGATGGTTTGATTTATTATTCTACTATGTTATTCGCCATTAGTCCTCGAGAATTAAGAGCAAATGCGTTTTCTATTTTAAGCTTATGATGTAATTAAGTGATCATCTTCCTCCTTATCCTACTCCCGTAGGGTCGGCACAACAGGTTTTTGTCCTCCACATAACTCTCATCCGCCATCTCAGTCATCACTCCCTTCTTGATCATGTTACCTTTCACGCAATCCATCCACCTCTAGGTCTACCTCTACCGGTGTATCCTTCCGCACTCGTTATTAACGTTCTTCTTGTTACATGCGATTCATTCCTTCTATGATGATTTAAATAAGTATTATTCGCTAATTAAAATAAGGTGAAAACCCTATCAAAACAATAATAGTGTTTAAACCGTTTATCTATTATAATTTTCAGTGGATAATCGCGTACTGTACAGGCAGGATTGATTTTGGTTCAACGACAATGAAATCTGGTACATTTATTTAGTCTAGAAATTTAGTTTTTCAACATATTCGATTACGAAATGTTGAAGTGTAACGAATAGTTCATTAAATCGGACAAATAGGAACGACACGCATTTCCCGCGGCCCAGTGTCGCCTTACTACGAGTGGGCGGCACAGTCGTGCACTCTACAGGGACGTGCTTAGTTTAAATATTAACAAAAAATAGTATTATTATATATTAGTCAAGGTATCAAAGTAGTTTGAAAATGTATAGCGTATTATGTATTTTTTTTAAATTATTTACGTAGGAATATTTGCGTTGCTACTAATTTGTGTCTAACGGTCGGCAATCAGAGATTCGTTTGATGGTTAAAGTATTCCTTTAAGTAGTAGACTACTATAACTGCGGCAGTTAGGCAGAAAATTGTAAAAAATGAGGTGCTTAGTCCAACTCTGCTGTTGACTCACACAGGACTAAGAACACTAACATTTTTTTAAATATTTCTTTACTTCCTGAAATATTAGAGTCCGAGTACTGCCCTGTCTAGCTCTCTGGCGATAAAAGCTCGATATAAATACACGCGGCGGCCGCGCATTAATTAAGACGTAGGGAATTCTTAACGGGATCACTGGGATATTTTCGTTGGCTTACATTTTTACATCGAAACCCAAAACCAATTCAAAAATACTCATAAAGAAAGTTGAAAGAAAGTGCTACTAATACTAATAGAAAACATCGTCCACAAATTGATTAGACAAAAGTTTGGTTAAATGACATTTGATAAAAATCATTACTAAAATAAACATTTGAATAAAAACATTTCTTCATTTAATGATCCTGGTCTAGAACATTTCAAATTGTCATTGATTTACTCGTTCTACAATTTACTTTTACAAAAAATACTGTTCTTACTCCGATTACACGGTAACATGAATAGATAAGATCCGAAATGAGTATATTAGAGGAAGTTTGAGAGTAGCCCCAGTGGTAGGGAAGGTAAGGAGTAAAAGGTTAGCATGGTATGGGCATGTTATGAGGAGGGATGAATCGCATGTAACAAGGAGAACGTCAGTTATGAGTGTGGAGGTACACCGGTAGAGGTAGACCTAGAAAGAGATGGATTGCGTGAAAGGTGACATGATCAAAAATGGAGTGATGACTGAGATGACGTATGATAGAGTTATGTGGAGGACAAAATCCTGTTGCGCCATACGGGAGTAGGATAAGGAGGACGACGATGACTGTTCTTACTCCGATTACAAACTCGCGAAGTTTATAATCTGACGGTGAAAATATGCCAATATCTATGTCATAGATAACGCTACACTAAGCTTGGCACGTGGGTTGGCAAAACGTTTAAAATAAACAACCATCGTATTTTTTTAGTTTATTTATTACTTTAATCACTTACCCACATACCCACCTGACGGCATTATTTCGCCGGTCACAACTGAATAGCATCCGAAATAGAACAGTTAAAATGCTTCGGATTCAATCGACATAGTTAGGTAATATTATGTAATAACTAGCTGTAGCCTGCGAATTCAATCGAGTGAAATAAAATAAAAATTTAAAAGTTCATTGTGACAAACTAAGAAGACTTTTAAGTACGAGTTTGAGGTTAATTTTTTCTCACCAAATCACTGTAGTTCGAACACACCAAATTTCATCATTATGTGATAAATATAACTGGAGGTAGATAGTCGAACCTTCGACATAGATTTACCGTTTTAACCGTTAGACTTTAATGTATAAAATATAAAGGTATTTTTAAATCCACATGGATATAAGCGATTAAAAAGACACGAAACTCGATCAATTTACAAGCCACGTGTCTTGTAATAATGACGTCAGAGGTGAAAGAAATCGCGACGAAAACACGTGACAATAACTCGAAAATAGATTAAAAAAAACTGGCATGCATTGTGACACATCTAGATAATGACTTGCTTTTGATGTGACTACATCCAGTGGGTATTGTATTTTTATTGGTCTATTACGCGATGACATATTCCCTAGATTTATGGGTCTACATATATGTGAACATAAACTAAACGCATATGTCACAACTCACGTAAATTTGGTTATAATGAAACTGTCGGTTCGAAATAATGAAAACGCAGCCTTAGGATAAATAGAGGCTCCTAAAATACTAAAACTTCTGTGCCTACTAGGTTATACCTGTTAATATGCCCTATTTAAAATGTTAAAACTATTCACGGTACTCGGATGACGCCATCCAGTTCCCGGCTATGATGGGTAACATATGTCGGTGTTAAAAGCGGCCAGCAAAGGATAACATAGAGAGGATGTAGGCAATATTATCTCTTTATTGCGATTGTATTTTAAATCCAGAACCAGTCGAATATATAAAAACTAGAGAAATGTGTCAGGATCTCGTGATCTTATTAAAAAACTATCGAATGATATTGTTCAAATATCTTAATTACGTGTAATTAGTTCCGACTTAAAGACGAGTCTAACTTTTGCCTCTGTTTTAACTTTAGCATAGTTATTGCCGACTTGACCAGACGTCGAATTACAAGTGCTTTTTTCTATTTTATTATATTTAAATGCAGCAGTAAAATACGATGGAAGTAAACGCTATAAAACCTCTTAGCTAAAACAAATGCAGAGTAAAACTTTTTATATGTTTGGTCAGGTGACGCAAATGTGAACGTTAGAAAAGTTGAAATGACTCCGAAGACTGAAATAGCGAGCTTAAGTCAATCATGAATTTATGTTTTTCTCTTCAGTATAAATTTACGATAAAAAGTAAAGCTGTGGTTTCATTGAAAAACTTTTAATATAAAACTGCGAGTATTTCCAACTTTGAACTTTTTATACCAAATAGTAACGGTAGTTAATTTCTCATCCAATTAAGGCTAGCGATAGGCAGGTGATGGCCAAACATTTTATAAAACGTCGTGTAGCCGACCCTACGGGAGTGGGATAAGGCCAGGGAGATGTGTAACTAATGCCAGTTCTCTTCTGTTTTAATGAATGATAAAACATAAAGAATCTTTAAGATTTTGTTTGCCAATTTACTTTTATAAAAAAACTAGCTTTCGCCCGCGACTTCATCCGCGTGGAATTAAAAAAACAAAAGTGAGTAGCCTATGTGTTCTTCCAGACTATCCTCTACAATCTATACCAAATTTCTTCGAGATCCGTTCAGCCGTTTAGGCTACAAACTCTAACAAACATCTAAACTTTCGCATTTATAATTTTAGTAATTAATATTAGTAAGATTACAGTCCACATGCTAGTCGTAAGTCGTGACTGATCGGAAAGTTGTCAAAATCTTTTTTGTTAACAGGAGCGTTGAAACTATAAAAAACACTGCATTCTATTAATCTTTAGGGAAATAAAAATAAATATTTAATCAGTATTTTAATTTTATATTTCAGTTCTATGTTTTTGTATTTCAGGCCTTTTATAAATTAAAAGTCTAGAAAAATTTAAAACTTCATCTTGAAATATTGAAACATAACTATATACTCAATTCCAACAACTAAGAGTATACACTTATCGAATTAACATTGTTTACTTAATAACAACCAATTAATCTATCAATTGCGACTATTATATTGTAATAAATGTCAGATTGAGTTGTATTTTATCTCTGTGTATTGCCAAGATCGAGCTAGTCTAGATCCAGACACCTACGTAGATGATTCACATTCTACGGAAGTGCAGAATATAGTAAACATAATAAATTGTACCAACTTTGGCTCTAAAAATGTTCTTGTAACATAAAACTGGCTTGTAGAAGTTGTCAGTCTGATGATTGGAATAAAAAAAACGTAGACGAGTATTTCTGGCGCACCTTTGTCTAAACTATCGCACAACTGTTGTGCGATCGTCCATTGTTTCGCAGCCAATTCAACTGTTTAGTTGCACATCTAAAAATCTAGTAGAGTGCGCACTTTCATATAAGCTCATACGAATCAAAGCGAGACTAAACAGTTGTTCGATAGTTTAGTCATAGGTGTTCGTGCGCTCTCAGAAAATCCGTCTACTAAATGAATGATTTATCTCCACGTTGCGACTCCTTTTTCTGGTTTTATTATAATAATATAGTTCCATACTCTACCGGTACGAAGTAATACATCTAACTGTGCTGTTAACGATAACGAGGAGGTATGGATTTGAAGGTCGGCTTAGATTTTCTACACACAGTTATCAAAGCATATGACAGCCGCGTTGGCAGATATGATCCCAGCGATCAAACAATGGATTACAATATTAATATCTCTTAGTCTCTGTCTTTGATTCAAGGATAGTATAAATATGAAATAGGTATAGTAGTAATCAAACTTTATGAATGCTCGGAATGTCCTATAGAACACAACAGGTATTGGCAGTCTGCAGGTAAATGATTGGTCTGGACTACACACTTACCTACAACTGCAGTAGGTCATTGGGCTCATGTACTAACTATATTGGTTTGCATCTAACCACGAGCTATTATAAAATTCGAATCTCTTTTACATTTATTGCAAAAATATGCTTTTGAAATCTTAATGATTTACTATTTTTCATATTGCTAAAAGACAGCTATCTAATTTAAATTAGACAAATATTTATATAGGTCACGAATAATATTTACATTCCTAACGTATTACATTTTAGTCCATTAAGTAGTTTTGTGGTCATTTGCTTTGATATGATCAAAGGCAATACATAAAACTATATTTAAACAGAATGCAATAACCCATTACATAAATGTAATTCTAAATAATAACGAATGATGTTAAAAGTGTTTACTTTTTACGTTAAAATGTTTACAAAATCTTATTTTTATGTAAACATAGAATAGGATGTCTTGTTTCTGAGGCATTTGTTTATATTTCAATTGAGTTTTCTTTTCAACATTATTCAAGAAGAATTTAATGTATCTATTTTAAAACAGTACTCGAACTCTATATTATTTTACGCCTTGAGTGTAAAGCTAGGAATAGACGTGTAATATTAAAATGGTGTAAACAATTTCATTTAGATTAATTTTTAACTTTCGAAGTTAGTTTAATTTATAACTAGCTTTTGTCGGGACTCTGTCTGCGGAATTAAAAAAAATAAAAGCGAGTAGCCTACGTGTTCTTCCAGACTATGTTCTACATATATGCCAAATTTAATCCAGATCCTTTCAGCCGTTTAGGCTACAAAATCTAACAAACATCCATACATCTAAACCTTCTCATTTATAATTATTATATTTATTTATTTATAATATTTAAAGGCCTGTCCCACCAAATAGTAAATTGTCTGATAACAATCTAATGTGTAAAATATGTGATGGAAATATCGGATTTTGTTACTTTATCTGAGAGTGACGTCATTTTTAGCTATCTGAGTCTCTATCAGCCAGTGGTGTGACAGGCCCTAAGTTCCATGTTTGTTTAACATTTGAATTTATGAAAATACTAAATATTTGTCAATGAAAGCTCTCATTTTCCCTACATCGAGTAAACTTTGGATAATCGTATCGCTCGGTTGTATTTATAGACGGGCACGATCTGCTATGGCGGTGCGTCGCTGATATTATGATATTTAAAACTATACTACAACTAGGAACGTGTAGACGTTTAGTTTAGTCACTTAGCTATAGTTTAGTTTAGTGACATATCCAGTGTTTAAAGTGCTTTTATTAGTCGGTAAGTTCATTCTTAAAAATGTTCACGCATTCGTCAATTTTTTTTTTATAAATAAAATAACTAATAAATGGGTGATAAAACATAATATAAAATTCAAGAAATGTAAATTATTAACGCAAGATAGATTTAAAAGAAAATTTCGTACTTAAATTCAGTAATAACGAGACATGTGTCATTAGAGTTCCTTCCCGGATATAAAATGCAAGTAAAATATATTAAAATAATATGTAATAACAATTTTATAATAAGGTTAGCAGGAAATAAATACACTATCACAATTTCTAAATTACTAAACTATATTAGGACACGTTCGATATAAGCTATCATTTTCCGAAGCCCATGGTTTTCTACAATAAAGTCTGAATAATTGGGTTGGAATCCGAAGTTACTTAAATTTGTTGCGTGCAACACTAAACTAAATATTAAAAATGTAACTAAATAATTGTCTATGGCAGTTATTTGGACAGTGATGCGAATAAAGGGTATTCCTGGACTCCGCAGTTTTAATACGCCAAACCCAAAATTATACAGTCCATGACTCCAACAAAATTAAAAGCAGAACAATTATGGATGGAAATCAAGAAGTTTAGTAAAAAAAAAACCTAACATTTAAAAATATTTTATTACAAATGTAGTTCAAATTTTCTTTGATGGTTTGATGTTTTTATTCGCGTATTAAGTTCGCGTTAGAGTATTGTTGGTAGTATTAGCTCATCAATTAGCAATCATTCCAATCGATTGTCGCGTACAATTGATATTGGTATCTTCCCAGTGACAAATAGCAAGAAAGTACAGAAGAATTTAAAACCATTAACATTGCACTTAAAAGTTCTCAATTCTTTGTTTTTAAGATAAATACTCGTTAGATACACATTTTAAACAAATATATATTAATAATAAGGCACACGTCGTTAAATTAACACCAACAGAGCTGTCAAACTGTCATTATGTCCTGAAATTAAAAATTAACGCGATGACATATTATTTTCGTTACTCGACTGAAAAAAAAATGTTTTGCTTTTAAATTAAATGTATGAACTTAATTATTAAAAATATCGTACTCACACCTTTTATGTCATCACTAAATAACAATTTTTTTTTATTTATTAACTAAAATCTTACTAATATTATAAATGCGAAAGTTTAGATGGATGGATGCTTGTTAAAGCTTGTAGCCTAAACGGTTGAACGGATTTCGATGAAATTTGGTATGGATGGTAGATGATAGTCTGGAAGAACACATAGGCTACTGACTTTTGTTTTTATTAATTATACGTGGACGGAGTCGCGGGCGAAAGCTAGTCTATGATAAATAAAATAGTTCATTAAGCAAGAAGGTAGTGATGAGGGATGTTAGTTATCTAGAAGACGAAAGCCTGTTGCTCAGACCCTACGAGAGTATGGTACGGGAGTATCCATATGGAGGGTTGTCACAGTATGTACTGGTCCATACATCTCTTATCAACCATCATATCTGAAGTCACTCTCTTAAATACCTATGACCTTTATTACAAAATCCATCCATACTTTCTTCGGTCTCTACTTTTGTAGCTTACATTCAATTAACACTTGCTTATGTCCATTACAGTCACAACCAAAATGTTTATTCAAAATTATTCTTGTAAACCATACAATAAATAGTTGAATGAATCAATTGCAGTACAATACCTGAGTTTACGTGATGCAAAATGTACGGGAATGGATTCAGAGGTTAGTCATTAGGTATGATGACCGCCAAGTCACGTCGCGGTATACTCTCAACAACTATAAACCTTCTAGTATTTGTACTTGCCCATAGTACCGGTAAATACGTTCAAAATCTGCCCGATTAATGTTGTTTTAACTAATTTTGTGCATCATTATCCTTTATATATTAAATAGTTGCTTGTATTTTATTATATTTGCAGTTGTCTATGGCCTGCGGTCATTTCGCTGTTTTAATGAATTCAGGCTACCGCTTCGTTTGTTATCTTCTAATATAAAAGAAAATAACAAGGAAAAACTCTCATAAAATAGCAAGCGACACCTACAGTTTAGAAATTTTTACTTGCTCTTCCTAATTACGTACCATTAAAAACAAAATTAAAGAAATGTATAACGTAATTACAGATAAAAAATAACTTGATGATTTAATAAGTCTTTATACTAAGTAAAAAAAAATACATTTGCTTGTCTTCTCGAGCATCTGGCATGTAAATATCGTCACCGACACTTCGACACACGACATGTTCATGTTTTTCATATTTTTATATCAATACATTAATTAATTATACGCAAGTTTTATGAAACAAAACAGCTGTAGCCACAATCTTACTAATATTATATTATAAATGTGAAAGTTTGGATAGATGGATGTTTGTTGGAATTTGAAGCCTAAGTGGCTGTACAGATCTGGATGAAATTTGACATAGATGTATAACATATTCTGGAAGAACACATAGGCTACTTACTTTAGTTTTTAATCACACGCGGACGGACTCGCGGGCAAAAGCTAGTATCTATACTAATATAATAAAGCGTAAACACACACTTCTTTGTTGCCTAAGATGTTAGCAATCACAGAATATTTTTGAATA
>LD688951.1:1391493-1404996 GCA_003118335.3 Papilio memnon | reverse complement strand
CTGCCAACATCAAGGAAGCAAGATTGTCATGGTTTGTCATCATGTCATGTCATTTTGACATTTGCAAACAATTAAATATTTTTTTAATAATTTCACGCGGACGAAGCCGCACGCGAACAGCTAGTCTAAATATATTTAAGAGATACGTATATAACTAATCATGCATTATAAATGACATTGAATGAAAAGTCATATCTAACCCTTCAAAAAAAAAGCCGACCTGCGTCATATCGATTTTAGCTACCGTGACCTGTAACGTCCTTGTACGAAGGCTGACCTACTGTGACGAGGACGTTCCCTCGCCCCGAGGCCGGAGGTTCCCTCATAGAAGGTCGGAGGGAACTAGAACTGGGGCACGGGATCGGTTCTCAGGGACTTTGGCGGAACTGAAGGCCGTTAGCGCAGGTCACCGGGACGCGCGAGTGCCGTGGAGGTCGAAAGGTCACACGTGCGACCTTGAACTTTAGACCTCTGTTCAATGTTAAACTGAACATCTGAATATTGAAGGCTGAAGGCTATTTTTTTATTTTTATGATAGAATTGTAAATTAACTTTGGACTTACTATTGGATATTATAAATTTGGACGGTCTTCACACAAGTTTTGTCACTTTTTCCTATAGTGTGTCTATTACTGAAATTCAAAGGTTATTACGTGAGTCAAGCGTAAACGTGGACATTCGCAATTAATGCTGGATTGCTGAAGTATCTATTTATTTTATGATTACCTATTCATTAGTGTTAGGTTGAATTAAGTTTCAACGGAATAAAACTCAAGTCACGTAGTTCGGAAGTTATCGAATTAAAAACACTAACCAATGGTTAAATGTAGATGGGAAACCGACTGTTAGTTAATTAAGTAATTAAACATTAAGTTGTTGTATTAAATACATAATGATCGAACATATTCAAGCCAAAGACAATAGATCACGCAGTCGAAGCCGGGCGGGTTGCCAGATCACACCTGTCCGTCTGTTTCATGTTGACAGCCGCTTTTGTAAGCTCTCGTACAGACATGCACACAAGTGATTGATTACATTTTTACCCGTTACTTTTTTCAATCGGTATGTACAGTCGAATAAAAAACGTTTATGAGATAGAAATTGTAACAGCGAATTCAAACTTTGTTTTGAATGACACCCTGTCCTGTACGAGGCTTAACAAAAGAAATGTGACATTTTTTTAATAATCTTATTAATATTAGCAATGCGTTTGGATGGATGTTACAATATGTCTCCAAAACAGCTTAACAGATCTTGATACAAGGCACAGATATAAAACATAGTCTGAAAGAATACATTGTGTTTTTTTTTAATACGCATAGACGTCGTTGCGGGCAAAAGCTAGATTACACAAAGCTTTAGGACTAAGTACACACATATTATACTAATTTAACTCTTTTTTAAGGGCAGTTACTTTCTTTGCATTGAACTCGGATAAATAATTTGAAAATCAGATATCAAAACCAAGTCATATCACATCTTATAATTACGTAATCTGACATTTATATTATGCACTTTAGTAATAAATCCTCAATATTTCCCAACAGACAGACCGATATTACCACGCTTGCCAATGTACACACTAGTCCCTGATCGCTGACAAATAGATCATACTAGCTTTTGCCCGCGACTCCGTCCGCGTGCAATTAAAAAAAAAACAAAAGTGAGTAGCCTTTGCATTCTTCCAGAATATCCTCCACGTCTATACCAAACTTAATCGAAATCCATTTGCCCGTTTAGGCTACAAACTCTAACAAACATCCATCCATCGCTGTCGAACGGAATAAATAGTATCCTTTGTCCGTCTCCTGGCTCTAAGCTAACTCCTCACCAATTTTCAACCATATCGGTGATGCCGTTCTTGAGTTATAAATAGTGTAACTAACACGACTTTCTTTTATATATATAAGATGTTCTCCCTGTCTTGTCACATTATTTGTAACACAACGTTACAAATGGGAGAATTTGATTACTCACTCATTTGTTACATACTACAAAAAACGTTGTACAACTGTCACTTTAACGAATATTTTGTACAATACACTATTTATATTTGACTAGCTTTCGCCCGCGACTCCGTCCGCGTGGAATTTAAAAAAACAAAAGTGAGTAGCCTATGTTCTTCCAGACTATCCTCTGCATCTATAGCAAATTTCATCGAAATCCGTTCCGCCGTTTAAGCTACAAAATCTAACAAACATCCATCCATCCAACCATCCATCCATCCATCCATCCATCTAAACCTTTGCATTTATAATATTAAGTAAGAAGTAAGATTTACTTAAGATCGGGCACACTTTTGACTAAAAATCTGAAAATCTTCGATTGCCTAAAAAACTAAAAAAAAATACGTTGACGCCTTATTTTTTGCACTTTTGATATCATTACCATTTCTACATTTATAATAGAAATAGTCAAATCGTAACCTTTGACTAAATAATCGCCGAACCGTTGTGCGATTGTCGATTGTTTCGTAGCCCATCGTTAGTTTAGTTTGTTTAGTCGCACAGCTAAAAATCGAGTAGTGTGCGCACCTCATAAGCTCATAGGAATCAAAGCGCGACTAAACAGTTGTGCGATTGTTTTGTCAAAGGTCTGCGCCCTCACTAGGGAACTTTTCGACAATAACTTACTAAATTTCAATAGTTTGTCTTACGGCATTGTAATAAAATTATGAGAAAAACATCCAACCATCTTTGATTTTGAAGGTAATAGCGAGATGTTTGTTCGCATCAAAAGAACATTTTACGATTCCAACGTGATTTATAAGAAGGGATAAACATATCTCCCGCACACGTAAATTGTTCATTGCATAAACATTAGGAACTATCAATAATGTTAATATTTATTGGGCTTTAAATCTATTCACGTATGAGTGTTTAACATGGAAAATGATTTGATATTAAAACTAGCTTTCGCCCGCGACTCCGTCCGCGTGTTTTTAAAATTAAAAAACAAAAGTGAGTAGCCTATGTGTTCTTCCAGACTATCCTCTACTTGCCAAATTTCATCGAAATCCGATCAGCCGTTTAGTCTACAAACTCTAACAAACATCCATCCATCTGAATTTTCGCATTTATAATATTAGTAATTAGTAACATAAGCATGATACGATAAGATTAGTAAGATTTAATCACAATTAATAGGCGAAGAAAACTTTGAACTGCTTGAAAAATTACTTGAACGGATGAAAATGATATTTGACACAAAGTTAAGGTGAAGATAAAAAACATATTTTTAATTGAAAGTAAAAAAATCTTTGCCTTTGAACGGACAATATGGTCGTCAATTTATATAAAACCTTAATCATAGACATTCAACTTGAACGTCCATAGAGGGGACATGCAACTAAACTAATATCCACGAGTTTAGCTTCTCTAGCTTCGAGAAAATATGTTATTAGTATAGATATTAAAACAAAAATTGTTATTGATAATCAAAGTTGTCAAGTAAAGTAGCATAACCTACTAAAGATTGTGATTGAAGTGTTTTTGTCTGAGTTTCCAAAACCCACTCCATTAATTATTTGAATCTCTTTAATTAAACCTGAATTAAACACACGTGATCTGGAATCTGACGTAAACACAACGTCTTATCACATGATTATTAAACAATATAAGCAGTTTAATGTACTGAGTGAGTGCCAAAGAATTGAATATAACAAAGATAAACTTCACAATAAATATTCCAACAAAACAGGGACCATTACGAACACGAACTCATGCGATATTAACAATTGATGCAAATAGCATTGTTTACTTTAGAAAGTTCCCTATTAAAATAAAAGCGCGAAGTGATTATTAATTTTTGAACGATGAAAGTTACTGTCATATAGATAATTAACTGTTGCCTTCGACTTCGTCCGCCGGTAATTAAAAAATAAAAAAAAATAGCCTATGTTACTAACAGATAAATTACCTTTTTAACAGTGAAAGAATTTTTGAAATCGGTAAAGTTTTTGAGTTATTTCAATACATACAAAAATACAAATCTTTCCTCTTAATAATATTAGCATATATAGTATAAATGGGGCGTTTATAAATTGTTCTCCGGAGAATGTTTGCAGTTAATTCATGATTTCATACACAAAACTCTCCCTTGTCCAAACTCTATAAAATACCTACATCTTCATACATTAGTACTGAACATATCGGACGCCCTTCTTTGTATAGCTTACGTAACCATGCCACAAAATTATTGCAAATTAATAACAAATGTTGCTCTCTCAAGGCTAACTAAATAAGAAAATACACAAACGTCCGGCGCTGTTTTATCACAGGAAACATGGTTTGGTTTATTCTAAAAAATTACAACATTGTTATAAAATTCGGATGCTGTTAATACTTTTATTGTTTGACGTAATGAAATTTAATTAGTTACAAGTATTAAGTCATTGATAGAATTTTGAATGGTATGTCTCTAAAGAAAACTTGATAAACTTTGCAAAGAAGTCATTTTCGGTAGCTCTACTTGACGTAATTACATACCAGGGCGTCACAAAAGGCAGGAATTACGTAAATCATATTAATAACATAGTTTTAATCCATTTTCTACGTAATTATAATCAATTACCCGAAATAATGCGAATCGCAAAGTTATGGCAAATATGATGATCACATTTTAAATTCGATTTTAGGTCAACGTCATCTATGTTTGAGTTTCTAAAACTTTAAACCGCCATCTGTTGGAGAGCGGCGACTTTAAATTGATTTCCATTCAGATTTTCATTATATTCCACGGTTCGTCTACTACACACCAGAGTTTCAGTTTCAGAGTTTGAGAAATGTATTTGTGTTTCAGCTGAACAACGTGAACTTGGCTGTCCGAAAATAGTTTAGTTTGACATATGCACGTTAGAAACATGTAGCTTTTTATTTTGAATGTCGTCGTTTAGCGAATTTTATTCTGAATAAACTTTATAACGTGTCGCTGTAGATGATATTCAAAATGGACGCCGGGTAAATATAAAATAGTTTCGCTCGCATGCTCGCTAAATTTCAACTCAGAAATTCCATCGATTTCTATTGTTTTGATTCTACATAACCTCTCCCTCTTTGTCATTTCACCGTCTCTGCTAATGCGTATTGTATTTTTATACAAATATGTACTTATTGTAAAATTATTTTGTATATCTTGAACATCAAGATATGAACTCATAACAAGAATTAAAATTATAGTTAGTTTTTCATTACCTACAACCTAAATAGATTATTTTTAATGATACAAAACCTACACAAACAATTATTACTACGTAATTCTACAAAGTTTAGCATTGAATAAATCACTGCTAAGTATAGAATTTCTGTGCTGTCTTTGTTAAATGTTATAGAGAAACGCCAATACTCTTTAGAACAATACAATGCAGTACATTAAAAATCTAACTTCTAACTATATATATATAATATATATATATATATATTAATATATATATATATATATATATATATATATATATATATATATATATTATATATATAATATTATAATATTATAAATGCGAAAGTTTAGATGGATGGATGGATGGATGTTTGTTAGAGTTTGTAGCCTAAATGGCTGAACGGATCTCGATGATATTTGACATTGACGTAGAGGATAGTCTGGAAGAACACATAGACTACTTGATTTTGTTTTTTTTTAATTCCACGCGGACGGAGTCGCGTGCGAAAGCTAGTATTGAATAAATGGATAATTCATTCGATTTCATTCTCTGTAGAGTTCGTAATAAAGCTCATATCTGTATATGTTTACAGAGACAGTAGCGCCAGGAGGCTGGGGGAGCACCGCGACCCCTGCTGGTACATCGACTCCGCGTACGCATCCTCTCTGAAAGTCTCCCTACGTTTACCTACCAGGCAGTTTCTAGAAGGTAAGTGGCATAACCATAAATAGCAAGTCTAGGTGTAATATATCAATATTGTGCTATAATATTTAATTAGCCTTTGGAAAACATACAGCTTTACTTGTGAACATGCGTCATTTAGTTTGAATTTCGCGGTTATTAGTCGCTTACAATTGTTAATAACGACGATTGGGTACTTCACAAGCAATGCTGTTTTCTCGGCACATAATATTGGTCTTATTGTTATGTAAAACGTCATATAAAAATTTATCATAGTAGGGGTTTAAAAGTTTTTACATTATCTGCTAAAGGCTACGCACCAATGAAGGGGAAGGATTGGAATGAAGGTAAACGTAACTTATAAAAAACAAGACTCCTTATTAGACTAAACAATTTTACAAATGTCTGTGTGGCTCTGTCTCCTGAACTAGTTATAACTGTGTTTCTAAAAAGGGGCCTGGCTGCTCCTGGCTAGGGCCAGGTAACGTAGCCTCAATAAGTTTTCACTTGCTATTTTGTTTAACTAAAGGTAGTCAGAACTAAAAGCAATCTCATTCGTATTAATACTAATATTATAAAGAGGAAAGATTTGTATTTTTGTATGTATTGAAATAACTCAAAAACTACTGGGCCGATTTGAAAAATTCTTTCGCCATTAGAACGGTAATTTTTCTGTGAATAACAGAGGAAATTTTTTTTTTATTATTTGTTTTAATTTCACGCGGTCGAAGTCGCGAGCAACAGCTAGTATTTAATATATCTGTAAATTAATAAGCGAAGGACAAAGAATTGAAATCAATAAAATGTTTGCAGAATTTTATCCTCCAAGCTTCCCAGAGTACGATCTAAGCAGATACGTCATGGGTATGTTAAGAAACCCCCTTAACAATAAAACGAGATTGATTTATATAATTTGTATGATGTCCTTGTAAATTAATGTTTGTTTTATTGTGTTGTAAGTTTTTGAGCCCCCTTTGTGCATTTTTGCTCCTCACAACATTCCGCTATAGAGTATTCCCATATATTTGAGAACACTGCCATCTTTAATAAAATTTGTACACTATTCAGCGTCGTAACACGACATTAATCGGAACCAGGCATTTGTCAGTTACTCTGCTTACCGATAGATGGCGCTTTTTATTATTTTTCCACCACAATCATGCTTTGTGTTTTCATATAGTGCTACGTTTTTTCTTTGTTAATTCCCTTGTTTTGTTACATTAATTAATGTATAATTAATTTTACGATAACAACTCATTTATTACTTAATAAACACGAAAATGTAAAATACGAAAATGTTCTATATATCAAAAACAATAACTATTAAATAAATCCATAGTAAGGTTTTATGGTCTTCCGAATGAATAGATTTTCTCGAAAGTTTTCATATAAACCATATCTCTCAACCCTAAAGATATTGAAATTTAAAAATAGATATTAAAATATGTGACTGGAGAGATTCGAGTAGGTATCGGATGCTTGAATGACGTAGATGTTATATTTTATTGCGGCAGGTGGCGGAATTTGTTTATATTGAGATAAGCGCAACATTGAGGATATTACGTCGGGACGTGCCTACACCATTTCATATTTAAAATCATCCAACTGACCTTTTTAATGTAATTAAGGGTGTCCGTATATTTAAGCTTGTGTTTATATAATTTGTTATAAACAATTTAGATTAGTCAGCCGGTTCTCCTAGACGAAACATCTTTTGAAATATTTTTTTTATTAACATCTGTCGTAATTTTCTATGTTATCACGTTCGTATATGACATATTACGGAAGACAAAGTTTTGTTATAGTCGATTTTATCTTACTCACAACAAATTTAATTAAGAAGTGTTGAATTCATGTTATAGATCTTTTAAACTAATAAAACACAATTATAACCTTCAGTAAACTATCGCACAACTGTTATGCGATTGTCGATTGTTTCGAGGCCAATTCAACTGTTGCATAACTAAAAATCGAGTAGTGTGCTCATAGAAATCAAATAGAGATTAAACGGTTGTGCGATTAGTCAAAGGTGCGCGCTCTAAAGGTAACGCTTTCAAGCTGAAAACAAAACACTACATTTCTCTTTTTTTTAAGTTAAAATTGTGTAAAAACTGGTTTAATGTATAAAAATTATACTTCTATAATATATCTTGCGTAAAACATTTGCATTAGGGGTTGAGTCACAACAATAAACATTATTTTTATCAACAAACACGTGCAGTGACTGTAAAAAGATTACACGGTGATTATTTTTGTCAGCGCTCGGTCGATCTTTATGGATATAATTTCGTCAATAAATCGAGAAAGTTTTCAACATAAAGTTTAAAATTCAGTCGGAGGATCCATGCCAACTCGGCTGATAAATTTCGGAAGCTTGTTCTTTTTATACAATGTTACTTTGAGTTTGCCCTGGATGTTTGGTGTTATTGAAGCAACGTAAGTGTGGTGATTAGTTTTCTTGACGGCGTCAGAAATAAACATCAGAGCGTCAGAGCAGTTATGTGGTTACGCTCAATTTTATTCCCCGTTTCCTCTATTATTTAAATAAATGTATTATTTGAGAGGATTTGTCTCAGTACGTTATTGTAGTTTAAATATGAATTTTGACTCAGTAGACACCGACGTTGAGCTTATGGAATCTAGTTGCTAATATAAATACTAGATTAGAATAGTTTTTAATGATTTTTCTCAAGTAAACCTCAATTAATTATCTGGAATGTGTAATTTTTTCAATAAACAAATAGCTGTTTGAAACAGAACATCTTTTATAACCTCAAAATATGCAGTTTTCAAAAATAACATATCACAAGCATCAAACCAACAGTTTGCTTAGAAAACGCTATAAAATTGTTGTTTGACTCGAAGCGAGAAGACACGGAATGCGGTGTGTCGACATAAAACTCGTTGATTTACGAGTAACGCCGGACGCGTAGCTTATAGACGGACGTCATCGCTTGACAATTTTTTCACACGTCGTTTTATCAGAATTATGACAGAAGTAGGCGACCTTGTCAATGTTCTCGGCGAATTGGTTTCTCGTTCGGTTACACGTGTGAAAGTGTTGAAAATATTCTTATCGACTTATCCATCTGCAGTTTGAGATAGTAATGACAACTAGCTAAAGATATATGATAAATCGAATTTTAATTACCGAATCAATGGGCCAAAAAATACAGCTATTTGATCAGAACGTTCTTCTTGTTCTTTTATTTATTTTAGAATAAACAATAACTCAAAAACTACTGGGCCGATTTAAACAATTCTTTCACCATTAAAATCCTACGTTATCACTAACATGGGCTTTTTACTATTTTTTTTAATTCGAAGTTGACGAAGTCGCGAGCAACAGCTAGTATAAAATATATTTAGTTCGACGATAAATAAGATTGTTTCTTATAATTTAATGTTATGTTTTTGACAGTAATATTATTGTTATCATCAGTCAAATAAATTCGATAACGATAGTATGACAGGTGGCAGAGCCTACGATAAGAAACCACAGTTTTATAATAAAAAGGCCGTCGTATATTTGTGATTTGCCAACAGACTGGGGGAAAGTTGTTAATATCTTGTGTGGGCGGGATCAGCTAGACGTTACGTTTGAAATTTCCGATTCCCGTGATTCAGCGGGAGCGAATAATTTTAGCTCGCTCCCGTTTGAGGGCTGGAAGCATAAATATCGCAAATTACTGCTGGATAATGAAAAATGTTGGATCGATTTTCAAGAGGAAAACATCTGCCGACCCTACATAGTGGGTCAGGGAGATGGTCGTTGGTTAAAAAGGTCTTTCTAGTTGAAGAGTGGTTCATGAATATTATGGCGCTGAAATACTTAAATTTTTGCAATGAGATAGTTAAAATTACGTAAATTAACTTACTTTATACACACGTCCATCTAAAGTTTTGTATTTACTCGTACAACTAATACTAGCTGTTCCCATGCGGCTTCATCTGCATGAAATTATAAAAACCTTTGTTTTATCGTTTACATTTGTCAAATTTTCAATTGCAAATATCATAATCCAAATACAGAAATAACAGCCTTTGACATTGAATTATAAACACAAGCAAATAAAGTATTATTTAAGCTATGTGAATGAAAATAATACTTTTAAAGAAAGAAAGAAAGAAATTCGTTCATTCACAAAGAAAAGGAATTCATTCGGCATGTGCTGCGGTGTACGGAGCGCCGGTTTGAACCCTAAAACAGAACACGAAGTTATACAAGAGAAGAAGAAAAACATGTACTTAATATTACACTTGGTCACAATTAAAAAACTTAATCTAAGGAGAAATATAAATAAAGAAGACAAAAAAAAACAACACTTATCTTACTTAATAGGTATACCTAAATTATTTTAAAACTAAAATTACTTACGCTGTTGATGAAGTTTCCGATATGAGAACGAAGAACGAAGAAGTGAGAACGTTATGAGTGTGGAGGTACACCGGTAGACGTAGACCTAGAAAGAGATGGATGGATTGCGTTAAAGGTGACATGGTCAAAAAGGGAGTGATGACTGAGATGACGTATGATAGAGTTATGTGGAGGACAAAAACCTGTTGCGCCACTACGGGAGTATGGTAAGGAGGGAGGAAGATGAAGGTATGGAATATAAGAGTGTTACCTCGATATTTTCTACTTGCATGTACTTACGTTTTGGCATTTAATCAAAGTGATGAAAAATTTCGCATTCCCCGCGCATGTGCCGTTTGAGTCATAGCGCCACTTGCCGTCGTATACTTCGGACATTTTTCATAATTCAAAATTATCTCTGAAAATGATTTATTAGATACTATTTCCGAGAGAACTTTTACGTCTGTAGTTATTTAACTCTTTCTTAGTGTATTTGGCCTTGTTATTAAATAGTTACAGATTTTTCTAGAATCGCATTCTAATAGAACGTTAAAAATAATTTTTCACGTCCTTACTTCCGTTGTTAAGCTACCATCACTTCTGGATAATGCTTATTAATATTAATATTTTCGCTTTGAATACTTTAATTAAATTAAGAAAGTATTTTAAAGATCAATAATGGAATTAAAAGTGATTTTTAATTGTCAACACATTAAACCCATTAAGAAAGGAGGCCTGATTAACAAGATCAGTATGGCGCTTGAAGTTTTTGGCGGAAAGCCAGGCCATTGTTATTTCCTTTGTTTTTCATCCTGAATTAAAAAGTATGCAATCAAAAACTTTAATATTAAAGCCACCATTAATCTGAAGAATAAAATATTAGCTTTATGATGTAAAAAAAAATTGCAGAAAAAAAGATATAACATCTATACTAATATTATAAAGAGGAAAGATTTGTATTTTTGTTTTGTTGTTATTGAAATAACTCAAAAACTACTGGGTCAATTTTAAAAATTCTTTCAGCGTCAAAAAGGCAATTTATCTGTGAGTAACATAGGCTATATTTTTTAATTTCACGCGGGCGAAGTCGCGAACAACAGCTAGTTTAATATAAGACACTTTATATTTGGCCGACGTTGTTAATGTACTATTCGATCGAATAATTAATTATCGATTTCTCAGATATTCATACGTAACTTTACATTGAAATAAATTACCTTCCAGTAAATTGAAACTGGAAATATGCAAGTATAGATTTGGCACAGAGTATTGCCGGCAGGTGGGGCGTTACAGAATTACAGGGTGACAGCCAAGATCCAAACATCTTTGCTGGATGGATTAAAAAGGCTGGATGAAAAGAAAAGAAATTTAATGTGGAATTTTAGTATAATACACTATAACGGGTAATGCGAAATGTGGAAAACTGTAACAAGTGCATAGCTTTCGGTATAAACGACCATTAGCGCTGAGAACTAAAAACGTTTTATTGCAACCTTCTTCGTAAGATTTACATATCTAATAATAATTGCCACACTCAAAGACATTTAATGGTTATAAGGAAATTAAGGATCTACCTTAAGTCTGTTTAAGCAACTTTGAGTAAATTAGCTAGATTTTTTTGGTTTCAGTTTCACGTAACCTCGCAATATATTAATGTAATAAATGTATGTTTATTTAGTTTTACAAATATTAAATAACTGCACTGCAGCCTGTTTTGGATATGTCCCAAACATTCTCGCGGTGATTTAACATCTTGCGGCGAGTAAACATCGATTTATAAACTCGATTGCCTTGTAATGTTTGAAATATTCCGAACATTAATTAATGACAAAATAAGTCCAGATTTCTCTCTAACCGAATACAAAAATGGTTATTTACTTTTATTTACAGGTTGTTCTTTTTTAATGAAAACATCGGTTGAGTTTTTGAAAATTAAAAATATTTATAGACGGATAAAGTTTCCGGCATAAGTCAAACTAAATTATGATAGCGCACTAGAGCCATCCCGTTAGAATATATAAGATACTAGCTGTTCCCTTGTGGCTTCATCCGCGCAAAATTATGAAAACTTTATTTCATTGTTTACCTACATTTGTCAAATTATCAATTGCAAATGTCAAAATGTCATGACATGATGACAAACCATGGCAATCATGCTTCCTTGATGTTGGCAGCAACTTATGGTCTCTTTCCCACATTAGGGTTTTTATCCAAAATATTAACCCCATAAGTTTAATGGCGTGAAAATATATAGCCTAAAGCGTGACGTAAGTGTAGGACTTTTTAATTGAAAAAACAATTATTCAAAAATATGCTGTAATTGCTGATATCTTAGGCAACAAAGAAGTGTGTGTTTACGCTTTATTAGTATAGATGAAATGGTTGTACCAAAGAAGTCTGATAGTTGCCGAAAGAGATGGATGGTTTGCGTTAAGGGTGTCATGTTTAAGAAGAGAGTGAGTACTGAGATGACGGAAGATAGATTAACCAGGAGGAATACTATCTCGCCTACTCTACGGGAGTAGGATAAGGACGGGGTGATGATGACGATGAAGGAACTCTTGTTAAAATCTTTTTGCTAAAGACGAGTCAGATTATTAAACTCAATACAATAAAATAGTCGTAAATTATGCCAAATATAAATCAGCATTGAATTATTTTTATTTGATTGAAACTACGCAAGTGGTTCGAATAATAAATATTTAATTACACATAGATTTTTAAATAGAAAAATTTATTATCTCACATCAGGGAACCATAAACTAATCATTTTCTCATAAATGTCGTCGATGCTCCAAAAGTTCATTGACCGCTTGACAATGAGATTTGATTACAGAAATATCAACGCTATTATTCGCGGATATATTCTTGACGGAAATAACGATGCATCTGCCAAGATAGTCGAATTATGACAATTTATTGTTCTCTCTAAACAAAATTTTTATCCGGCACGAAAATGCACTCTACTTATTATATCGTTTTAACCTGTTCAAAATATATTTTATTATTTTCTTTATATCTTTGTTACTTAACTTGAACAATAATATTTAACAAAGCAATACATATTTGATAAAGCATATATAATATATGCTTTATCAAAATAAGCAGCTAAGACAAACAATTAAGAAGTTTCAAAAGAAGACTATAACACAGTACTAGAGGTGTTTCTTAAATGTTCCAGAATTGATTAAATAATAGTTACGATGTCGCTCTTAGAATAATATAGGAATGCCACATCTATACTTCTATACTAATATAATAAAGCGTAAACACACACTGCTTTGTTGCCTAAGATGTCAGCAATTAC
>LD688951.1:1354991-1367009 GCA_003118335.3 Papilio memnon | reverse complement strand
TGATTACCTATATGACGATTAAGAGTTAAGGGTTTGTTCTATTAACTAAATTCATTTCTATTAATTCGTAAGATGAGTCTAAGAACGTTCTACATGAGTATGGCAGTACGTCAACTTATATTCTGTTGTGTAACTATGCATTAGGAGCGGACGCACACCAAACAATCGCACAACTGTTGTACGATTGTCGATTGTTTCGCAGCCAATTCAATTGTTTAGTTGCACAACTAAAATCGAGTAGTCTGTGCACCTCAAGCTCATAGGAATCAAAGCGAGACTAAACAGTTGTACGATAGTTTAGTTTAATGACGGGTTAGTGAAGTTTCCGTATATCAAAACAATCAATCGGTCAATCATCAAATGAACTAGGCTGAAAGCGAAATGCGGGAGTCGTTCGTCCAAAAACCCGTTCGTGCCAACATTCCATCATAGCGCGTTGTTCCTTTCGAGACTTCCAAAACTCCTTTTTTTACCACAACGATTATATCCAACGGGCAGTCAATTAAAATGACTCTTAAACACCAGAAGCCGGGAATGCGGGCCCTAAACCGAATTTGTCCCGAGGTCCATTGTGTTCGAATTCGCAAAAAAGTCACCCAGCATCCGACAAAGAAGCGGTGCCATTTTTGTCGAAAGATACCTCATAAGTGTATCCAGATTAGAAATTTTCTAAGTTATTCTCGACTTATAATGACTTAAGTTTTAGCTAGATATTAAAGTTAAGCGACAGGTATTCCGTTGTTATTGTATCTTTAATTTTAGAGGCGGCTTTTGTGAATTTTATTTCTTCTTTCGGCATCTTACACTTTGTAAGCTACCCAAACTGCTTAAGAACTCCCTATTTTCAAAGGAATATCTTTTAGTACCAGGTAGAGACTTTTGTACCTGGATGTAGATACAAAGAAATCAAAATTTCACTAAATTTTAACTGTCAATTAAACTGTACAGTTATCATTTTATCTACACACGTAAGTTTTAACTGTAAAATTCGATTTTTTGTATCGGGCTTAATAGTCATTTACTAAACTAGGGCATTTCTTTCGACCACATTACCGCAACTTCAGTTGGGAGCGCTTAGCGTGGTTTAGACCTAACTCCAGCTTATTCAGTCCTAAATAATAGGTAAATCAGATTAAATGTTTTGTTACTAAATAAAATCCACGTGCGGCTTAAGAAAGTATTACACAATGCACCTGCAAATATTCATAAAAAGACTGCGAACGTTTTTTGTCTGTAAAAAGTTTTAACAAGAAAAAAGATCCCGGCCATCGAACTTTGTCAATACTGACAATATTTAAATGAGGCCTACATCATTATTTGTAATGTCAAGTCACACTGTCTTTTGTTAACTTTGGTTTAGAGTTAAACGACAATATCATATTCTCTAAGGATACAGTTGACTTGATTTAAATCATACTAATATTATAAATGCGAAAGTTTAGATGGATGAAATGAAATTCGTCATATAAGTAGAGGATAGTCTGGAAGAACACATAGGCTACTTACTTTTGTTTTTTTTTATTCCACGCGGACGGAGTCGCGGGCGAAAGCTAGTAGACGATAAATAACTTGGTAGTTATTGAAATAAATTAAAAAGAAACGAAAGTAATGAATTCCATCCATCCATCATATTCTCTCCGAATAAAAACATTGCATTATTCGACAACTTTTGATATTTCTCTATCTATAGAACTTTGTAGTAATTTTGTGGGAAAACCTTAGTGTAAATGGTAACAGTATCATTAGCCATGTTAATAGCAACAAAAACAAACGATAAAAGAATAACAACTGTTTTTTTCTTTCCTAAAAAAACGTGAACTACAAGAGAATTATTCGAATGTAAATATCCGCAACATAACGGCCACCGCGAAGCAACTGTTTATTGAAGAAAGACGATGAAAAAATAAAAAAAAAATATATAAAAATTTAAATTTCCTCGCGACATGGCACACGAAGAAATATTGCTTACTTCGTTAGTTCTTTATTCAGATTGAGTGACATCTCCGCGGCCGTGCTGTTTTTTCATTCGATTCAAATTTAGTTTTTCGTCCAATTTCGTCGGGTTTTTAAGGCAACGGGTGAATTTATTGTTGCATTTGTCGGGATTCTGTGAGGGATAAGACTTAGTTGAAATGTCGCTACCGGTTCCATCTGTCGGGACGTTTGAAGACGTAGCAATTAGTTTTGACACTATCCGTATCTCTTCTGTATATGTGTTTTTTTAATATACTGCTATGACTTGTTTTTTTTTGTACTATTAGTAGAAGAACGAATGATATGAATATTGCTACAATATCAACTTCTAGAAAAGCCTAGAAGAACATGCCTTATTTTTCTATTCTACATCCCTTTAAGAACCGTCGATACCTTAAATTGTATCCTACTTAACTTTTCATGTGATATTTACCTTATTTATTTACAATACTAACTAACTAATATCGTTACCTTCAGTAAGAACTGACAAAAGTAACATCACTTTTATTTCTCGATACTTCTTCGTTAATCATGTTATGTCTTCTACAGGTGAATACCGCATCGGGTTGAAGTTCAACGAGCAGCACATCCCGGACTCTCCGTTCAAGGTGTACATCTCTCCTGCAGTGGGCGATGCACATCTTCTAGAAGTCGCTCAGTTCCCGGACTCGGCGCAAGTCGACAAGCCAACCCAATTCTATATCAGATTGAATGGTGCTAAAGGCAGTCTTGATGGGAGGGTGAGTGAATGACTTTGGTTTCAACTTACCTTATTAACTAAATATTACTTACTTTTGTATTTTATAGGATAAGTTAAATGTTTAAAAGATCTTTAAAACTTCTAAAATACAGCAAAATTCATAGTATTTTAAAAAAATGTGTCTAGATTGCATTGTCAATTAAAACAGAATTTAAGATTCCTTGCTCGAATGTAAATCTTTGATGTTGTTTAAATACTTTGAAATGCCCATTGTGGATTAAAGAAGTGCCAACAAAGTGCATAAGGGTGGTATTTGAATTAAATCATAAGGAATCACATGTTCATGAAAATTTATAAGTTTATTATTTTATGAATTTAAAGTAGGCTAACTACAGTTATTATTAAAAATCAAATTTGACTATCCAGTTTTAGGGTCTTAGGTCTTAGGTTATGTTACTAGTTGCATGAGAATTTGGTCTATTGTATAGTTATTTAGAGATTCAAAGTCTTAGAGCGCACACCTTTGATTAAATTATCGCACGACTGTTTAGTCTCGCTTTGATTACTACTACTCGATGTTTAGTTGTGTAACTAAACAGTTAATGGCTGCGTAACAATCGACAATCGCACAACAGTTGTGCGATTGTTTATTCAAAGGTGTTCGCTTTTATAATCCTGGTTGCGAATCACACGCGTTCAATATGTCTGCCAATATCCAGTGAGCCGGAGGGGTCAGTTTGATTTATCGTGTGAACATGACGCCGTCCGGTTGTGAGAACGGTATTTTATGATCGATGGTCTTCTATGAAAAAGAATTCAGTTGATAAAACTAAGCTCCTTGCAGATAACATTTATGGTTTTTCAAATTTTATGTGGGCTATTTTGTTACAAAAGATGTCACTTTAATGTTTTTATTTCGTTGTTTACACCTTATTCTATAACTTATTCTTGTATGTTTAGGAAATCCCTCCTTTAGTTTGGATAAAACGATGGCTTTTGGTTCCTTTAGTATTGAATCTCCCCTTATTTTTAGTGTTAAAACAATATTTTTATAACCAACAAACTTTTGAGCGACTATAAATGGTTCAGAATTTTGAAGCACACAAAACTGTTAAGTGACATTATTAATTCTGTAAGTAGTTTACTAACTAAAAAGAAATAAATCAAGCACATGGCTTACCCCAATTTTTTCCCCTAAACAAAAAAATGTAATAAAACTGACCGAGCGCGTGTCCGGCTCGCGGATAAATCACACGTCTTCTTAATATTTGATAACAGTTCGCTACGAGATGAATACGAAGTGGACCGAAGTGTAGCGAAGTATCGCGATGCGTTATAAAAATTAATGTTACAACTTTTCACGAAACCAGTTTGATGCACAACTTTTATTTCCACGCGTGATTTACATTACACACACAAAATGTTGGTAGTTGCTGACGGCTTTTTTCGTTCGAATATGACGTGATTTCCTTCAATTAATAAAATAACAAGTTGACACAAGAAACCGTTAAGAGCGGAGCACATCTTTGACTTAACAATCGCACAACTCTAGTGCGATTGTCGATTGTTTTTTAACCAATTCAACTGTTTAGTTGTACAACTAAAAATCGAGTAGTGTACGCATCTTCATATAAGCTCATAGATATCAAAGCGACACTAAATAGTGTGCGATAGTTTACTTTGAGATGTGCGCACGCTCTAAGACGAAGGCGAGACGACGAAGTGGCAAAACGTCTCACGCCTATATTTTATGAGGCAGTGGTAGACAATGCAAACACAATATAAGCTCTCGTTTGTTGTAGGTGATCTCTCCGTCCGGCAAGACGGATGATTGCTTCATCCAGAACATCGATGGCGACCAGTACTCCATCAGGTTCATGCCGCGCGAGAACGGTGTGCATAACATCAACGTAAAGTTTAACGGCGTACATATCCCCGCCTCACCACTCAGGATCAAGGTAACTGACGTCATAATTCACGTCACAAATTCTTCTTGACTATTGTTTAATTTAAGCTTAGATAATTCTGGATAGAGAAATCTTTCACCATTACAGAGCTACATTATATCTGAGTTGTCCTAGTAATATTATAAACGCGAAAGTTTACATGTAGCCTAAACGGCTGAACTGATCTCGATGAAATTTCGCATAGATGTAGGGGATAGTCAAGAACGCATAGCCTACTTCCTTTTGTTTCTTTTAATTCCACGCGGATGGAGTCGCGGTCGTAAACTTATAGGCTGTATTTGTTACTAGACTTTTAATTCCTTGAGGATGAAGTCGCGGGCCAAAGCTAGTTCATGATTGTGCACATAACAATACTTTGCATTTTTTGAAGTAATCAATTATGTAATCAAATAAATAAATATTGTTATGTTATGTATACTATCACTAATTGTAAATCTTTATAATTTTTATTTATAAAATTCAGGTAGGAAAGGACGATGCGGACCCCGCAGCAGTACATGCACATGGTCCTGGTCTAGGAGCTGTTAAAACTGGTGAGTTTAATCTTCTTACCTTTGTTCTTATAACGTTCGATTACTTCATACATTTGGTACATTTGTTCTGTTAGGTGCGAAGACGGACCTGATCATCGACACGTGCAATGCTGGCGCGGGAATACTCGCAGTCACCATGGACGGGCCTTCCCGTGTCGCTATGGACTGCACTGATGTTGAAGAAGGATACAAGGTAGGTTACATTAGATTTAGCTCGCACAAGCATCTCTAGGAATAAAATATATTAAGAATGTTCAGAATCCAGCCGCTATCATAGTCGTTAGGTGGTCTGCCTTAGCATAGATTTGTTATCAGAATACTTCAATAAAATATTCATTTACTGCTTATATCGACTCGTAAGTTCGGAAATAATATTTACTTATAGTAACTACATCCTCCAGGTGCGCTACACGCCTTTGTCTCCTGGCTTCTACTACATGAGCATCAAGTACAATGGTCACCACATCGTCGGCTCGCCCTTCAAGGTTGAAGCCACTGGTATGTTAAAACATTTATTCTTCCACGATAGTCACAAGAATACCTTTAGTAAAAGTCTAACTAACAATGATTTTGTAGAGTTTTTTATCAAAGTTAGTTTAGAGACTTCATAATTTTTAATATTATCTCCTGATAATGAAGGAATAGTCTAGATACTATCATTATTAGAATTTAGAAGTCTATGTACTATATTTGATGGTACAAAATGGCCAAATACAAAAACGACTTTTAAACTGCGCTTCTTAAGCGCCGCTTACAATCTGACAGACCTTTATCATTTAAGACGCTGTAACTTTATGTCACAGTTTCATTTACTTAAGTTGTAAGATTCATAGATAATTTAAATATTTCTCCACTCAGGTGAGAACTTAGCGGAGATCGGTGCTCAGGAGACGTCGTCAGTGACAGTGGAGACAGTGCAGAAGGTGTCGAAGGCCGCGCAGAAGCAAGGGCCGGTGTTGCCGCACTTTAAGTCCGACGCCACTAAAGTGACCAGCAAGGGCATGGGACTCAAGAAAGCGTATCTCAACAAACACAATCAGTTCACCGTACACGCTGGTGATGCAGGTAAGAATTTACTTTTGATATCTTATTTCTTATTATCTCAATAATATTATAAATACAAAAGTTTAGATGAATGAATGTTTGTTAGAGTTTGTAGCCTAAACTGCTGAACGGATCTCGATGAAATTTGGCATAGATGTAGAGTAAAGTCTGGAAGAAAACATAGACTACTTAATTTAGATTTTTTAATTTCACCCAGACAAAGTCGCGGCCGATAGTTAAAGATGAAGAGCACACATCGTAGTTGACATAGTGTCGTTAAAAATTTGTTAAGCAGTTTTTAAAATATTATTTGTTTGGGGATTTTTGCTCTCTCACTTTAATTTGACTAGACCATATAGATAGATTTGGAAGTTATTAAAACTAGATTAATGCAACTAGGGCATAGGTCTTTTCAAATATCTTGGTGGCTCAAGATCATGTGCTCCCTGCGTAGTGCTCTCTTCCTACAGTACGCCTTGCTCCACCTAAAATGTGTTCTGAGAATCGACTTGTCTTGACTTGAAGTCGCCGAGATATTTGAAAACCTCCATACTATTGCAATTAGATACTTGTTTTTTAATGTTCACTATATTTACTTGTAGGTAACAACATCCTGTATGTGGGTATCTACGGGCCCAAGGGTCCGTGTGACGAGGTGCAGCTGAAGCACAAGGGCAAGAACAACTACGAGTGCTGGTACGTGGTGCGCGACAGGGGGGAGTACATCGTCATCGTCAAGTGGGGGGAGGAGCACATCCCCGGCTCCCCCTACAAGGTTGAAGTCTAAAGACCTAACGGACAGTGTGCGTACTAAACATTTTTTTTTTCGATTAACATTTTTTGAAATTTTTTATTAGTTTTGGTTAATTTTTTTGGCAATCAAGACATGTAGGTAAGCATATTCTTAGAATTTAAAAAAAAGAACATCGTTTTTTATATTTCTCAATTTTTTCCTACTACTAAAGGAATTTTTGTTACACGCATGCTGTCAAAAAACCAAAAAATATTTATTAATGTCTTAAGTAAGTATATAAATTGTGTTGTCGTTTTTTTTCTTTATTTTGATATAATAAATTGTAATCAATAAATAATTTAAGCATGCTGTCAACTTAAGTACATTATAGTTTGTCAAATGTAAGTTAATTATAAGTATACTGATCGAAATTGTATGGATTTAAAAATGTCGCGGTTTCTATGTATTCTAATTTTTCCACTGTCGACACACCCTTATAAAATATTGTTGTCTCTCTTTCACAGGATAAGAGAGATAACAGTGTTAGTGCCGGACATAAGTTATTGTGATAGTGGGTGAGGAAACTGCACTAACGTAGACGTAGTTAAAAAATCACTGGAATATTGTGCGGTGCTTAAGGTTTTGTTCGGATCTTGTGTGTTTCTAGTCATGTTGTAAGAATATGTAACATCGTAAACGTTAAAAAAAAAATAAAAAAATCTGTGTTTTTAAATCCATCTATAGGTCTAAATTGTCATGACGCAAAAGTTCTTGGCAATCATATAACGTTTTTAATGCGAAATCTTTATGTTATCTGAATAAACCAAAAAAATAATCCACACTTTTGAAATTACCTTTATCGGAATTGATCTCTCGATACCGAGTAGTTTTTTTAATGTAATTTTTTGTGATTTGTGCTCTTTGTTTTTTCTTTTTTATGTCTTTTGTGTCTTGTCTTCTTTAGTGTTGTGACGTCTTTTAGCATCTTTTAACATTTTTATCAAACTTTATATGATTCTCGTTTAGTATTTAGGGCGACTAAATGACAATACATATAAATTTTAACTGAAAATTATTATTCCCCATTATATTTAAGCCAAAAGATACATCCTGTACTTCTAGAAATGTTCAAATTCTATTTTATTATCAATTCTTTGACGACTTTTTATGAAAAAAAAAAACCGTTTTAAAAGAAAAATATAAGAATTAGGTCATTTCTTGAATCGAGGCTTGACAATTGATAGATTTTTCTATTTTCATTCATAAATATTTTATTAACTCATTGTGAAAAGTCTAATATTTGCCAATAGCCTTACTTCACAGGATGTATCTTTTTCATATTTTATTAAGTGTAAAATTAAATTTGCTTTCTAATTTTTGTATGGTTTGTATGGTTTTTCCTGCGTAGGTAAAACGACCCCGTATTATTTGTAAATACCTATTTTAAGTATTTATTATATTTTTGCGACTGTTACTAAATAAAGAGAAAAGTTCATAGTGGTTTTTTATTTACACATTTGATCCAAACTATTTGAATTTACTCGTCTGATTTTATATGAATACATTAAAATAAATTTAATGATGTTTTAATTATTTATCCATAGATGTCGCTGCCTTTAGAAAATATTTCTACTTTCACATTTCTTTAACATCTATATTCTTGTATGTTTTATGTAATATTTGTTGAAATAAAATAAAATAATATAATAATTTTTGTTAATATTATGTACGTAAAATTTCTTGATGTGCGTAAATTGTTTTAGTATTACGTCAACAGATGTCTCTGATTTCCTTAACTATGGTAAGTGTAGTTTGAGAATTGATCTTCCGTTACACTTGTACAAAAAAGCTGGTTTTATTATGTTTTTTCATATATCATCGAATTCTGGTAAAAAATATAATACATTTCAAATAATTTCTTAGAGAGAATTTGAAATTATTTTGATTTGACATGTTATTAAAAGTACTATTTTTGCTGAAATAATTGGAAAGATAAGACTGGGTGTATCCAGTTTAAATTTAAAATATTTTGATACAAAGGATATTTAAAGGGTTTATAAATAAAAGAGTTTGTTCTTGGCATAGTTGTAATTAATTTTTAATTGATTTTAAGTAACAAAAAACTCCGTTCACTTTGATCTATAATCTTAAACGAGAACGCCTAGATAAAGCGAAACTATATTAAAAACGAAAATTACTTACAAAAATATTGTATTTAAACATAGCAATAAGTTTACACTTAACTAAAAAAAATCAAATTACAATATCACATTTCTACTTACAATAGAGAGATATTGGCGATTCTAATTTCCCTTACAACCGAAAGACAAAAAAATTTGGATAAAAAAAACTTTGCTTGTCATGATCATATAATACAATAAAGGACTCCCCAATTAATAACTCTAAAAAAATTCGGAAGATAAAATATTGCCGTAGATCCAAGTTGAGAACAATATTAAAAAGTTAAACGATAGCTTAAATTAGCATTTGGCTAACTTTGTGACGTGACAACAGACGGCTTACTTACGGAACCCAAGTCCGAATCACATATAACCACAACCTAACAAATTTTAAACTTAAATGTATAGGAAATTAATTTAGAAAGGATATTCGAACATTTCCACCCACATCCGTTTCCTATCACAATTTTCTTTAAACCTCTCCACATTTAGACATAATCAACAAAAAAAAATTTCGTATACAAAATTATAATCAACCGTCAACGGAAACATTTTAAGTACAAATTCATTAAAATCATCAAAAAATTACAATTCAAAAAATTATTCTTTACTGCGGGTAGATAAAGAAAGAAATTCTTGAATTGCACGGACCGTAAAATTCCGAATATCAGGCCCCAGACGAGATTCTTACGTCTAATAAAATTGAGCATAAGCTTTGAATACTTAGATTGAAAAATAATTGTCAATAAGTTTTCAAATTTCCTCAAAATGAATTGTAATATTTACACAATATGTACAAACGTGCGCTTTCTCCTGCAGGTAGAAATCAATAAGCTATTTTGGCCACTCATCGATGGTTACAAATATACAAATGCTAATAAAAAATACATTCGACCTCCAAAATCAAGGAAGAAGATTTTAAAAGTTACAATAGCGATTCTGAAGGAAGACTATATTTTCTAGAATTAACAAAACCAAATAATCCATTGAGTTTTTTTGAATAAAGCTAAATAAAAAAAGGAATTATTCGATCTAAGTAGGAACTGAGTGCAAATGTGATGAGACGAGAGATCTGGGATCTAACACGAATATTTGTGACAAAGTAACATAACGTCATCGACATTTATCTGTGTACTTTAATTTTAATAGAAATTTTGTCGATGACGTTATGTACACTTTTTCGCAAATATTCGTGCTAGACCCTCTGCTGTCAGCAATATACACTAATCGTGTACGACGAAATGCAACAGAAACTAAATATAGTACTAGTGATGTCAAATGGAATTTTATACATCGATAACAATATCAGGAACTCTGAATTTTATGACACCGTATCTAAACGACAATAATTAAAGGTGCCACTATAGAAATATAAACATCAGAAAAAAAATCACAATCACAAACCAGACAGATAGTAATTTAGTATTGTATTATGCTTCATAGATTCCATTGGTGAACAAGCTTTTAGGATACGTTTTGTACCATTTATTACCTAGCTCTAGATAAAGGCTCTTTGCCTATTTAAATGTTTCACCTTTACACGAAGAACCAGTTAATAAAGGGCACAAAAGTCTCTTTTATTTATAATCACAATTTAGTCTCGATTACAATCGTCATCTAATCGACAAAAATTCAGAGTATTCATACACAATTTTGTTTAAAGTCTAAAAAACATTGAACGTGTCTCTCACTAACGATAAACGAGTTTTTGTATTTCATACATTTATAATACCAGTGTTCGATAGAGAGATTCTAAATTTTTTTTGTTAATAATATTTCATATTTTTTTTAAATACTAGTAATACCATCATAAGTACTATAATGTAGGTACGCCTACAGATAAAAGGGCAAGTTTACTGTTTGTCTTTGTGCGCCAAGGAGTGCGGGAGGATGTGCTCGGCGGGCAACAACGCCGACGGCTGGTGCGCATAATTCCGAATTTGATGAAGCGATATCAACTGGTTGGGGAAAGAATTCGGCTGTTGCTTGCCCTGCTGGAAGTGTAGAGGGTCGTAGAGGTACGGCCGCGTCGGCAGCGCGCTGTGATGCGATAGGCCATTGAGGTGTGGAGCCATCGAGTTGATGGGCGTGAAGGCGGAGTTGGCGGCGGAAGAGACGGGCGGCTGGATGCGGTCGTCCTGACCGTCGTGCTGAGCGAATAGGGCGCGCTGCTGCTGCAGCTGCTGCTCATGGTGGTCATCGCTCTCACGCTGCTGGTGGTACCCGCTCTCGTCCGACATATGCGCCGCCGAGTCCGGGCTCACCTTGGGCCAGTAGGGGTGCTCGCCAAAGGGTGCCGCGGTCGGCGCCGCTGCCGCTAGGGACCGATTCAGGCCGCTCAAGCCGAGTGCAGATATCGGCGGTCGCTTATCCGCTCTCTCTGCATGTTTATTCATGTGCTTACTTAAGTACGTCTCCTGCGTGTAGCTCTTACCGCAATACTGACAAATGTGCGTCTTCAAATGCTTCGACTCTTTGTGTTTGGGAATGTGCTCGAGCAGATCCTTCTCGTGCGTAAAGCATTTATAGCAGGAGTTGCACTTGAAGGGCTTGTCGGTCTGGTGGCAGCGGCTGTGGCTCTGCAGGTTTGAGAGCTGCGAGAAAGCCTTGGTGCAGCCGATCTGCGTGCATCGGTAGGGCTTGTCGCCAGTGTGCGTGCGGATGTGCTGCTGCAGGTGCGATAGCTGGGTGAACTTGCGCTGGCAGATCTCGCAGCGGTACGGCTTGATGCCGAGGTGGATGCGCGAGTGCTGTGCCAGGTACGACGAGTTCGCGAACGCCTTTGGACACTGGGTGCAACGATACGGCTTTGCCTCGCGCAAATGGATCTGCGTGTGTAGTTGTAGGTCAGCCTTCGAACCGAACACCTGGAATTAAGAATAATAAT
>LD688951.1:1317988-1328052 GCA_003118335.3 Papilio memnon | reverse complement strand
CGCGGGCGAAGTCGCGAGCAACAGCTAGTAGCATATATGTCTAATAAGAAACATATAACTTTAATGGAATGTCTATTTTTTTCTAATAAGTAAATTTGAGCGTCATAACTGGCACACTAGCGCCACAATGAAGACGCTGTCTACCGACTACGGGAACATAGGACATTAAATTATACCTCTGGAATCCGTACAAATAATTGTATAAAAGCATATTTCGATCCCTGTCAGTCTCTTTGAAATAACCAAGTCATGTTCCAATACAAGTTTTCTGTATTGGAATTTCACAGTAACTTGATATATTAGTAAGTCAAGCTTCAATTTGAAAATTAATTGAAGGACAAATAATACAGATAAAAGATTAATAGACAAGGAAGTAAACGCTGCGCAAATACTGTACTAATAAGTACTATTCAAAAGTCAATGCTGTGTTTGGCTGTACGAGTACTCTCGACTTCAAGGAAGAAAAATTGTAATTCAAATGAACAAGTATCAACACGAAACGTATAAATATTAACATATATTGAGTTCTTGAGCGGATATATGATACACGGAATAAAACAATTTTTAAACAAGCTATACTCTAACAAGGATATCTGGCCCGATGATGTTATCGAGGTTACTTCTGTTTTGGTTATTGGATTTCTTAGCATAAAAAAAGTAACAAGACATAACTGCTACAGTACTTAATAGACCTTGTCTGAACAGTGGTGAACTATCATATTTTAGTTTATTCTGTCTACAGGGTGAGATATCCTTGTAGATGTTTTAATTTTTCGATATATAAATAAAAGTGCATACAAATATATTGAATAATAATGATGTCTAACCTTTTCCTCTGGTATGCTTTGACCGCCGTTTTCTGACAATGGTGTTGAAGGCGCACTATATCCTTTAGGGCCATCATCCTGAGGGGTCATTTGTCGATGAACATCATTCTCTTGGTCGTTGTGAATTCTTATATCTTGTAGGCCATTTTTAAATTCGGATAATCGTAGTACCGATGGTTTGATTTCTGGTATATCATCAGGGTGTTCATATCTTCTTAAATCTGTTAAATTCGTCGCTAGATGTCTATGGTGGTCTAAGGGCGGCGGCACACCTATAGATCGTAAATGTTCTATACTTCTATGAATATGTGAATAATTGTCTACGGGTATTTCAGCCATTAAAGGCGAGTTGTGATAATCTAAGCCCCCGCCATCTGGTCTGTAGTCGATCGTTCTTCCTTCCATCATCTTGTATGGATTATAATTAAAAATTCTATCTAATTTATATAACAGTTTCGTATCTAATTGATATTTGGCACTATCTTATAAAAATATTTTTTTTCTGTCTTATCCTCGTGGCAACTGTTTTGTTTGTCATGGAATTTTCGAGATCCTTGATTTTAAATCTGCTGGAAGAAATACAATTTTTAATTTACGTGTTTAAAAAATTATAATTAAACAAATGAATATTGAAAAATTATAATCGTAAATTGTTTGGACGTCTGTCGAAGTACAATCATGAAGACAAATTTTTAATTGATTAGTTGTTTGCTAATTTAAAACTAGATTTAGAGTGGGGAAAAAAACGATAAGTTTTTGTCCGTTTTTTTGCGATGTCGAAGCAGGTGACGAGTAGACGTAGGCTGTGTCAATGCTCCAGCCCGTAGCCCACATGCCGCGGAGCCCCACTAGTCACGTCCACGTACAGCCTCAACTAAATTATATTAACGATCCGTGCATAATTATAATATAGTCTACTGTTGGCCTAGGCTCTTTAATTCTATTAATATCAAGTTATAAAACATAATTATGTAAATTTAAACGGAAAAAAAAATCGTAAAAACTAAAGCAAAACTTGAAATGTATGTTTTTTGCATTTCTTAAAATTTACGTGCTTTATTTTTAACAATTTTATCATTAAATCAAGGTCTGTATTGATTGAAAATGTATTAAAATTATCATTAAATTAAAGTTAGAAATTATGAACAATATTAAGATTTAAAAGTCGTATTATAATAAATTTATTGAGCTGGGATATCTTCGTCTGATAAAAAGGTAACGTAGATGCTATTATTGATAATCTTAATGAACTCTAAGTCACATTGTAACATCGCAATTCCGAAATCTTTTAAAATTTGCAATCTCCGATATTGTAAAAACTAAATTTCATTGATAATGTAATCTTTATCTTCAGGATATTTATAATAAAATGCATTATTTTATTTTAAAAAATATAGTTTGTCTCATTATAATTATGTCGCTGATTGTACTTTCGGAGCCAAGTATACACTCCTGTCAAAGATAATAATTGCGCATACAGAGTAGACAACAAATTTATTTTGCAGTTGTCAAACTATTGTTTCTTCAAAAATGAACCTTATTGGTTAAAAAATAAGAGTAGTGGTCGGTTTTAATGGATAGTAATTACGTTAATTTAATTTGGCAATGGATAACTTGGACCTCACGAATGATTAAGTTTAAGATATGTAATCGTCTACAAGTTTGAGGGAAGTTGGCAAGTAATTAGTTTCGATATCGTAATAAATGCTCGTAATACATATTTGAGTTATGTTTTTTTTTAATGTCTATGATTTCTATAAAATGCTTCAAAAAATTTCCTAGCTAGTTAATTTAAATTTTTTAAATTAATTATTGAAAAATGTTTGACTATTTTCATTTTAGAATAACATGTTTTTTTGCAATATGTTAATTAATTAATTATTATATTATTCATTTGCATATTCTTGATTTGAAAAAAAAATCTTTACATTAATTATATTTTTTTTTAAATCGTTACGTAATTTCTAACCAGTTTTTTTTAATCAATTTATACCGTGCTTAGGATATAAACTTCAAGTGTAAGGGGAGATTATGTAATTTAAAATTATGCTGCAGTAGGTATTGACAAACAAAGAGTTCAAAGATGCAAGGGCAAAAGTATAGAAACATTAAAAATAATCTTTTAAAACAAGCATCATCACGCACACTGCACGAAAATATTTCCGTATTTATAGTCTGGGCATAATTCAAGGTCGACTTTGACAGACGTCCGCCCAGTCGTCTCGCAATTACGACATTTATCTTCCAAGGGGGGAACTTCGTAAAGTAACCCCTCCCGGAGTTACTCCTGCGCCCCCAACTCATAGTCGTGACTTCAAATTAATTAAAATAAAATCAACATACCTGTCAATATCAGTTTATCTTCCAAATCACCAAGTATATCACCATAAAAAATCACAGTTTGTTCCTATCTAAATGTCACTAAAATATATATCACATAACAAGGTAACACTAGGCGTCACAACACGTCCGGAAGGCAGTCCGCGGAGGATCCGCAAAAATGTCTCAAAAAATCCACGTGCTCCGTGAAAATAAACATTTAAAAAAGCCGGCGAGGAAAAAACACCGGAGCCGTACAGTTGACCCTGAGGTAAAATTATGAATGCCGGTCGTCGGTACTAGGATCCGAATTGCCAGATTTTTTTGTGCTCAATATTTTAGTGTGCTATATATTATAGTTGTGGGTATGACAGCACACGTGAGGGCGCCCCGTCCCTGTCGCACTCGCGCTCGCGTCTCGGCTGCAGCTCTCAGGAGTCCGCAAGACATGTGCCTCAAGACGCCGGCTCTGCTCAAACCGAGAGGTGCCGGCCGCCGCTCGCGTCCACAATAATAATGCAATACAAAACGCCCGCGAGCCCGCCTTTAGAGCGACGCGGCAAAAACGAGACTGAAATTCAGATCTATAGTAGAAAAAGTGAACTACACCGAGCGAGGGGTACACTAACACATAAAATGAAAAAAATCACACGAACGCCGACATCGACAACGGAGCTTAAAAAATCGGAGTGGGGGACCTTCTTCTTCATTCTGTTGTAAAGCGCCGTCCCGCTCTGGCGGCGTGAGGCCACACGCACACATAGCAGCGGTGGTTAAGCGAAAAAAATGTGTACACATTTTTTTATTATTCACGATTTTTATGTGTGTAAGTGGGCTCGGTGTGAGCGAGACGGGCGCGGCGAGTTCGCTCGGCCGGCGCGGGGGAGAGGGACAGCGCAAGTCGCCACGTGCTCGTCCCTCGGTATTAAATAATAATTAAAATGGCTACAAGACCGGCGATACGAGATATCGTTCGGTAGACGATTTTTGGCCGAGCTTTTGCCTTTTTTGTTTGAGCTTTTTGCGGAATTGTCGAATATGAGGTAACGTTCGAGGGACGCTTGCGTCTTGTAAAAAATCGCGAACCGATTGACTCATAACAAACGAAATACGCGCAGAAAAAGTCGCGCCGGGGAAAAAAAACCAAGGACGCCGCGCGAAAAAGAAGTTATTGATTAAAACAGGGCTGTCATTGACCAGACGTAAATGAGGGTGCCTAATGGTATGCCCGCCGGATCCGGTGGGGAGCGATCTCGCTTCAACACACTTTTTTCTTAATTCTTCGCTGCAAAAAGTTAATCATATCAATTAGGTAATGAAATATTTTGACACTTTATTCCAAAAAGGAATTTATTTTAAAAAATTGACATCTTAAACAATTCCAACAGCTGTTTGGTAAGTCATCACATTGATCGCAACTGGCGTATACAAACTTATATACAGACCGATACTTTTACATAAATATGCATCTTTATGCACTTTAACTAAGGCTGTTATAATTTTTTGAATAAAAATTACATTGACTAACCATACATTTATATCTATGACCATTACTAGTCAAATAAACAAAAAAAACACAAATACAGATTTATTGATTGGGTAAAAGATAATTTCAGGTTATAATTTTTTTAGCGACACGTAAGACGAAAAATTGTTGTAATAAATTTTATCGACAATCAAATCAAGCTATGAATGAATGAAGAAAATATTAATTCGTTAAATAATAACAAGAACAAAGTCACGGGCTTTGGCTAGCATGTATCTACATATATTTATAAATGCATCGTGGGTAACAATAAACTATAGAAACGGAGCAGATGTCCGTCTGTCCGCACACAGGGGTCCACTATTGTATGCATTGCTTTAGCTAATTATTTAACATACAAAAACATCCACAAAATAATATTAGTCATATTAAAATAGATGACGTTGAAGTCTTTTAATGGATTTTTTATCGATTTAAAAGTTCGAAAGAAAGTGAACAATCTCGTTTAACTCTTTTTAAAGGAAATTATTGATTACAAAGCTTTTATCGGTTACTTTTTAATATTATAATTTTTTATTGTGCAATTATATTTTATTGATATTTTAGAATTGTTTCGATATTACGGTAATTGAAATAAACAATTCTAAAATATCAGATAAGCTCATAAAATATATTCGGCACCTCAAAGTCACATCCAATTTATGAAATTGAAAACCTCCGTCATTGTTCTGAGCCGGGTGCAATTTACTCGATAATTAAATTTTAAACAACTTAAATGCTTCGCGTTTACTTTAAACCATTTAATAGAATAGTTGAAAAGTTTTCGGTGACTAGAAATAACGAAACAAAAGAGGGTCGCCATAAAATCAAACGTAAATAAAACATAATAAAAATGGCGGCGCCTTAGAAACTTTCGGTTTTAACTTGAAAAGTAATAAAAGAGACTATGAGAAATACCGGGCTACTATAACTATAAAATGAATTTCAAAAGCTCCCGGGTCATTTTTTAAATGTTTTCGACATTTGTTTTTAGTTATTGTTCCAACGAGAACGAAACAAAAATATTCCAAGGTCGTATGAAACGAAAATTCACGGCAATTACTAAAAAAAGTAAAAGTAGAGTATTGTTTGAGTTTTTTATTCAATGACCATTGCATCCGTTTATTACTAAAACTAGAAAATCTTTTTAACGAATGCAACTTTTGTTTTATTTTGGACCCTATATAATTTATTCATAAGAACTATTTTGTTTTTGGGGCAATACTCACAGCTTTTTGCAAAGTTGTCTTACTCGTGGTAAAGGATTTTGATAATAAAATGTGCTTTGGGTCACGTTTTACATACTGGCAGTTTTCTGGGCTAGGCTATAGCTAAAAGTAATAACCTTTTGACTCCCTATCGAGTATCAAAAGGACCTTATTCTTAGGAATTTAATTCTAGATAAACAATTGCTGGATAAATATTATTCAAAGCTTACTGGCACATGCGTGATAATTAAAAAAAAAAGTCGTTTTCATTCGTCCTTGTGTACTTTTTTCCTGTCTTTTATGACGTTAAACACTGGTCGCTTACGTAAGGGTTTGACAATCGAATGAATAGGTTTTTTTGAATTCGGTACGATCACCTGTATTCGGTACGGAAGCAGGATGTCGATTGGTACGACGATTAAGTATTGCATTAGATTTTCGTTTTCATTCAAATGCGATCAGGTGGAGTTTTATGTAAATATTTTGAGGCAAGTGTTGAAAAAATGTCACAATGAAATTAAACCTCTTTTTGTATTGTTAACTTCCGCAAGCTTTGATGTTAAGATATAATTCAAAGATGTTTTCTTATTTATTTTGATTCATATGTAAATATTATTTCCTACTTGGATTTAGTGAATTTAGGTACAGAATTTAATGAAATTTTCTTGGTTTAGTCATAGTTTAAACATAATCATTTTAGTCAATCTAGTGTTTTACTGTATTAAATAATTAGTCTGAGCTATGGTCTCATGTAACAAAGTTTATTTATTTGTATTGGTTTTGGGTATTTCTATTGGTATGCATTCGTTGGTACATTCTTAAGTTATACATTACTAGCTCCCATCTAATTTCCTACGCTCCATCATCACAGAAACCTGTATTTTGGGAGACCGCCATTTTGATTTACACGAACTATTGCTCACCACTAAGATAATCACATCACTACGAGTGTAACGATACAGATTGCATTTCATTTTTCATTACTGCACTTGATAGTAATGCTGTTTGATTGTGTAAGTACAAGCGAGCAATGTAATATGATTGTAATTAAGTGTACGTGTGTTGGATGATAAAAATGTTTCCATTGGTTGGTATTAACGCGTGCAAGTGCCCGACCATCCATCACGCAAATGTTCGGAACCGGATTCTAGTTCGGAGCAAGTTTTAAGACTCAAAGCGATTTTGAATTACGTCTCGTCCAGCTGATTATATAAAAAAATTAAGCCTAATGTTTGAATACAATTCTATTCAAGTATAAAGTAATGTAAGACAATGTCTTAAGTTTATTGAATATGTTATTTGCTTTATTTTGACCAGTAATTATGTATATACAATAATAAATATAAGTTCGTTTAATTTTAAACATTTCTAGTCAGAGTACAGCTTACTAAAACTTTAGTCGTTTGAGATTTGAGTTTTAAATAAATTGATACTTAGGTATTCTTTAGTAGCATTCGATTTTAATCTTTAAAAAACTATAAACAAAAACAGTAGAAACCGGTTAAAAGCAAATATAATTATCCTTAAAAACTTTTAAACTTTCACTTTCAAAACGTACTTTTTGCTATTGTTTTTTACATTTACAACAACCATAAACACTACCATTGGCTACCTTACACAAATATGATTTCAAATTTTTTTCCCCATAAAAAAATCATTTGGCATAAAAAGGAAAGGGTGCTCCAAAGATCGGATATAACAAAACAAATAAAAGAGTTTTTGAATTGGATAGAAAAACAAAACATTATGCACCTGGTTCTTTTGAACTTTTTACATTAAAATCGATCGTCTAATGTTTTATAATCAAATAAGTTCCTCTTCCTGTCGGAAGATGTGGGCGCCTCGTTTTTTCTAGATTTCATTGGAAAAAATCTGTTATAGTTGCACAAAATGCAACTCTAACTCAACGGTATAAGGACTACTGTTTAAACTGGTATGTAAATTATTCTTTTTTATTCTCGATTGAGGCTTTATTGCTGCAATGTGTTTCTTTTTTTAAGGTAGTGTTTGTTTAGAAAAGATTGTTATAAGCAGATGTCGTTTTATCAGTTGATAGCATGGACACTTGGTTCGTTAAGAGTCCAAATTGTAAAACTCCCGATTAGTAACAAAAATGTTCTGTGGCAAAAAACAGGTGTAATTAAGGCAAAAATTTTGGAAAAATAAAATGATAACTTCATTGCAATTTTTTTATTATTCTAACTGAATTGTCTCCACTCTAGTTTTTTTTTTTATGTATTGCTTTTGATTATTGTAAGCCATTAACAGTAGGTAACAAACAAAACACGGCGGTCGCCAATGCAACAATTCGCCAGTTAAAAGCCATATGTTGAAAATGGTATCTCGGTTTGCATCTCCTAAGTGGTCATATTCAATTAACCGTCTGAATATCCATTTTGGAAATCAACGAAGAAATCTAAAACTGCATCCGTAGTCCATCCATCGCGCAGCGTGACGCCAACACCATCTTTTGTATCCACAAAACCGACCCTTGTTTTTTTTTCCATCATCCCTTAAAATGTTCAAATTTCTTTACCTGCCCCCAACTAAATAATACGCTTAAATAAAACCATATTTCATATCAAATAAAAATCAACCTTATCATAAAGAATCAAAGTCTATTTTTGGTTGTAAAATTTGTTACTTAAGACATATTAAATTGTTCTGTTGTATGCAACATCTTGAATACCATCCCTTAAACCTCGGCCACTTACTGTGATTTAATTATGCAAAGAATTCTAATTACTAATGCGTTTAACATTAAGCCTATTTTTGTCTGTAGATTACATGTCTTAAGATGTTTTAAAATCGAGAAAGGTAGAGCTTAAAATTTTGCCATGAGACATGGAAATGTGTTTCCCGTATTTCGGAATTTATCAAACCACACAGCGCCGCTCAGTTTTAAAACTAACAAAAGAATCTTGAGATAGACATAGATGGCATATTAATTTATTTGCTCGTTTTATTCCTTTGTTATATGAGATAGGAAATAGACATTTAAATAAAGAAATAAAATCTACTTCGATATATTTGAACTAAAAAAAATGTAGAATTATATTCAAATATCATTTTTTCTGATTTTTTCAAGCATTTGCCTAGATTTTGTTTTCTAGATATAAATGTTAGGGTATTGATCATTGTGTGTCTTTTTGATCGATAATTATAACCTTATACGTTTAATTCTCAATCTAAGTGAACCACGACGAGGTTAAGCGATAAATGCTTGTTCACGTAAGCGTCGCTAGCAGATATCATTACACCTAGGCCAGGTACTATTAATATTGTATCATTCGAACTCTAAGTAAACTTTCTTGGATCAAAATCCGATTTCTCCACGTACGAAATCGCGTAAATTTTACATTAAAAACTTAAAAAAAAACTTATTTTATTCCATACAACGCGACTATAGTCTATACAGTACAACGAACCACCTGAGTTACGACAAAGGAGCGAGTCCCCTTTTTTAAGGAAAAAAAAAACTATTCGCTCATAAAAAAAATCTCCCACGATGCGCGGTGCGGTTTTTTTTAAATCACATCATTCCCTTACTTTATAGCTTTTGATTAAACCTCATTGTACTCTACATTTTGTTAGAATTTGTATAGGTTTCACTTATTACTTGGGTATTGCAATTTTTATTCCGTTTAGGTTAGTGTTACGCTTTTGGTAATCCCTTTTTAAATTTAAAAACTTTATACGAACGTTTTCAAGTTATAAATTAATGTAATAATAATATTTATCAAGAATTTATGTTATACTAGCTCCTGCTCGCGACTTCGCCCGTGTGAAATAAAAAAATAATAAAAAATTCAGCCTATGTTACTCACAGATAAATTACGCTTCTAACGGTTAAAGAATTTTCAAAATCGGCTTAGTAGTTTTTGAGTTATTTCAATACTTACAAAAATACAAATCTTTCCTCTTTATAATATTAGTATAGATACCAGCTTTTATGCGATTTCGTCCGTCCGTGCGGTGTTCTCCCAAATAATGTTTTAAAATGCCAAACTATCAGCGAGATCTGTTTAGCTGTTCCGGAGATACGTAGTTACAAACACATTTAATACTAGCTGTTGCTCGCGACTTCGCTCGCGTAAAGTTAAAAAAAATATGGCCTATGTTACTCACATAAATTACCTTTCTAACGGTGAAAGAATTTTAAAAATAGGCCCAGTAGTTTTGGAG
>LD688951.1:1303794-1316699 GCA_003118335.3 Papilio memnon | reverse complement strand
TTTAGATTTCGAGTTGTATTACGTGTGCGATCCGTAACCTTGGTTCAAACTTGCTCATTGATTTAAAATTGCTGGTTTTTTTTCTCAACACAGTAATTACTGTACACCTCTGTACCTAAACTTCAAAGTTGTAATGCATTACCTCAACTCGATTAAGTAGCAATTATCATTTGGAAAATCCTAATTATCATTGTTATAAGATCCTTTTGAATTTTGGTGAGTACGACCATATATAAGAATATGTAATAAATTAAAATTACAATATTGAATATGTATTATTGGGTTTAAATCTGAAACTTTGTACAAAAGCGATCACGTCCATCTTAAAAGATAGGCAAATTTTTTATGTTGACTATTTTTGTTTTATCTGTGCGAAGTCGGACCGCATCTCTAATTAATATTTTAAACATTTGTATTTTTTTTGTAAGGATAAACTCAAAAACTACTGGACCGATTTTAAAAATTCTTACACCGTTAGGAAGCATTTTCACCTAGCAACATTCTACATTATTATTAGATTTTTTAATACCGTGCAGATGAAGTCGCGAGCAACAGTTAGTATTACATAAATATTATAGAAACAAAAAATACATTCAATCAACTATTTTTTAGAATTACTTTGGAAAAAATTTTTTCGAACATCAATAAAACCACGTATAACCAGTCAAATTAAAACCATAATTGCCGAATAACAAAAGTAAAGTAACAATTAACAAAGAAATGAACGTAAACTTGATAGAGCCTCCAGCGATGTTGTATGTAGGTATCGGTGTATTAGGCAATGACCGTGACTTTCATGACGGCAAAAACGAGTCCGCGCACTCAACAATTGTTATAACTCGGCACGATAGACGTGGGATTCAACCTTTCTGGCATTGAACGATATTTTATTATCAAACTAGCTTTCTCCCGCGACTCCGTCCGCGTGGAATTAAAAAAAAACAAAAGTGAGTAGTCTCTAGGTTCTTTCGGACTATCCTGCCAATTTTCATAGAGAGCCGTTCATCGCTTTAGGCTACAAACTCTAACAAACATCCATCCATCTAAGCTTTCGCATTTATAATAGTAGTAGTAAGAAGTAAGATTATGACTAACGAATATGATAACATAAGAAAATATGTCATGTTTGTAATGGTTGATTTATAAAAAATAAAAGTACTTTTATAGTTTATTGTTACAAATACATACATCTTTATCTAAAATCGATAGTAAAAAAAATCTTTCGGTACAAATAAAAGTCAATTAATCATTACAAGTTTTCATTATTACAAGCATTTTCTAGAATAATTGCCACCACCAATTAGTTCCTCCATTTGTGTACCGCGTAGCAGACAAAACTTTGTACTCCACTTGACACTGAAATCGAGTACCAGACAACGAGTAACAAGGTGTAGATTCTCATAGAACAATGTCAACGAGACCATTAGTACCTGTTTTAATCCACGTATATTTCGTACAATCAATCGATATTATAATATATAAAAATATGGAAAGTGAGAAGCCCGACTGCCCGATCATGGGACATTGGCTGCGCACGCACGTAGCCGGCATTAGGTCATGTAGTAATTAGATCTAGTGTATAAGATGTAATATTTTTGCAATGTAAATATTTCAATTATGTGTAACTATGTTACATGATTTAAATAAATAAATAAATAAATAAAATAAATTATCTGTAAAAATCTGTAGCAATTAAATAAACTGCATTAAGTAAAGTTTGAGTTGACCACGAATGATATTTGGTAAACGGCTTACTTATATTTGTTTAAAATGTGACTTGATCACAATTCTGAACATGAACGCGTATTATAGATTGTCCATTTAATTAATAGGCATATGTAATTAGTGCCATCTATTTTCTACGGCCACGGAAGATCAGCACATGCGCTGAGTGGCTTTTAAATAAATAAATAAATAAATAAATAAATAAATAAATAAATAAATAAATAAATAAATAAATAAATAAATAAAAAATAAATAAATATGGATGTTTACACGCATGCATAGTTAAATTAAGAATTTAATCGCTCTTTGGCTATGATGTAAAAACGTCATCATTTACACACCCCTTTTAAACGGTCAAAATAAAGAAAAAAAAATTACAAACACAGCAAAAACTAGTAAACACCTTACGTTTTACAGCAAGTGAAATTCCTGTAAAAAATCTAGCAAAAACCCCCCTCACAATACTAGGTCGGAGTTGATACGATTTTTTTTTCAGAGTTCGAAATTCGAAAATGTTAGAATCTGCGCGCGCGCACACATCAGGTAGAAATTTCGGGATCTCAGGTAGAAAAAATGTTTAGTGGATGTTAGAAAAAAAAGGTCCTTTTATGCGACCCACCCTGTGCATATACTCCTACGATTTGTTACTCTTGGAGCAATACTTCTAGATACTTTTTACCTTTTTTAATATTTAGACAAAAGGCTGCATTTTTTTTAAAGATTTGATAGCTGTAACAATAAGGACGTAGGTAATATAAAAATAATTTTGCTTTAATAAGTGCGAATTAAGAACACATTAATTACAAAGAAAAAACCCGTGAAGCAGTTAAATTTTATTTATCTAATGTATCTATCTAATATATACATCATATTATAAGTGATAATTTTTCTATAGTATCAAGACGTTTCGGTCTTCTCGTGCGGCGGGGGTGGGAATGCAGCATGCAACAGTGAAACAGTGCACATTGGTGGTGCCTGCGCATATTAACAAACACACACAGTGACACGACAATATACACACCTGCACACATTTATAGAGATTTATCGCTTCCAACAATGTCTCAGGACTTGCAACATTTTCTAAGGAATCGCATTTTGTGATTCTCTAAGTTTTACGACGATACGACGTAGTTTTATAATCTACTAGTTGTTGCTCGCGACTTCGCCCGCGTGGAATTAAAATAAACGAGCCTATGTTACTCACGGATAAATTACCTTTCTAACGGTGAAAGAATTTTTAAAATCAGCCCAATACCCAGATTCCCAGCTACGTTACCATTCGTTAGTGTTCGGTTTGATAGTCATGAAATGCGTTTCTGAATTACGTAACTGGAGTTTTACCCCGTTAAAACATATGTCTACCTAACACTAATGAATCACTACGTAATAATAAAATAAATGGCAACTTCAGAAACCGAGCATTAATTTGAATTAAATTTGTTTTTCTGTTTTGTTTTTAGTGAGAATTGTTATTTTTAAATATCCTTATGTTAGAGTTAAAATAATATCTCCGATAACACTAGGCACCGTAACATGTTTTTATCTTCCAGTTAAATTATCAATATCATCAAATTTTATTATTTCAATTATTAAAAATCACAATTTCAAACATTTTAATTGTATTAAGTAAATGTACAGCATAAACTTTTGCTTATTTAATAGAATTTAGATTATTTTCTTATTAAAATAATACTTAAGAATATTTGCATTAACAAAAAAAGGCAGCGCTGACTGAACGTTACTTCAAAATCCCATATTCCATACCGGATGTGACTGAGCAATTCTCAAGTGCCACTTAGAAGTTTAAAAAAAAATTGAAAACGTTATGGATTTTATCTTCCATTCGTCACCTATAAAAGTGAGAGCAAAAACATCCCCCAAGAGAAGTACGTTAGTTGCATAACTTCGCGAACATAAAGGATGTTACAAAATTCTTGAAATGTCCTATTTAGAAGACGCCTTTGATAAAATAATAATGCCTAAATGTTGGTCAATGACATTAAGAAAACATGCCAAAGTTCGTAGAGTTTCTTCCAATGTCCGGTAAAGGCTACCTTTTTCAAATGAAAAAGACCCGAATGCAAATCCAAACCGCGACCTAACCCAACGTTACATTGTCACAAAAACAAACAAGCACGCACAAAAACAGAGTTTAAAATTCGAACGCGTGCTATGGAAAAAGTTCTCGTATTTGCAAAAACGCTCATTGTAGACTTTTTGTTCGTGCGTTTTTGCTCCTGTTTTGAAATGAAAAAAACGAAGAAGTTGAAATTTTTTGGATGCGACCCGTTCGTACTAAAGAACCCGTTATAACTTTTTGCCCTTGCACGGGAGTGTTAACTCATTGTTCCTTTTTTGTTGTGTTTATTTTTTCGTTTTGATTGCATAACGCCAGGTCAGCGTATGGTCAGTGATCTTTGAACAGCCATGGCTTAGGATCGGGGAGGATAGTGTTTTTGTTTGAGTTACAAGATTCAGGAAATAGGCATGGTAAAGGCATTATATTTTGTAATTTTTGGTTCTACATCTGATTGTTTGCATTGATTAGGCTTCGAAACTACTGAATTGATTTGAAAATGTTTTACTCCTGGGAAGTTACACTATTCCCAGGTGGCATAGACTATATATTTACTAGATTTTTTAATTCTGTTCGCACAAAATCACGAGCTAGTTGTTTATATTTATTCTTACGGTTGCTGTTTTGGTTACTTTCCAGGATATTTTATCCTTTACTTACATTAAATTGCTTCATTAACTATATCAGCATAAGGGACATTTACTTCTAAAGTCTACTTTACAAGTGCTAGCATGTCTTATCATAAACAAACAAGCAGGTGGCGAATCCAGGTGTTATCGAAAGCCTAAGAGTGCCAGCAGATGGCGCTAGGATTCAAAGCAGAGCAACCTGCACACTCCCACGGGAAGCCGAACGTCTGCGAAATGCCCGCATGGCGTAAAACAGATGACGATGTACTCACTCACACAAGTAAGTACCAATTTATATTATACTAGCTGTTGCACGCGACTTCGCCCGCGTGAAATAAAAATAGTAAAAATAGCCTATGTTACTCAGTGATAACTTAGCTTTTTAATGGTGCAAATCGGTCTAGTAGTTTTTGAGTTATTTCAATACATACAAAATCTAAAAATACGAATCTTTCCTCTTAGTATAGATATCTTAGTATTTAGTAGAACTATAACTGTTCAGAGAGCCTTAATGGACACTCAGTCACTTAGTAATTTTTGATAACTAATGTAAACTGAGGGATTTCCTTAGTGACCGTGAGCAAATTAAAATGAAATAAATAAGATATGTTTGAAAAGAGTTATAACATTCTGGAGGGAACTAGTATACATTTTGTTTATTACGAATTGTTTAAAGGTGGAAATTTAACTTGAATTTACTCTTTTATTAATTTCAGAATATAAATAATTATAATTTAGAAGTAAATTAAATAATTGCTTGTGAGTTAATTTGATTTTTTATTGCATCCCTGAAAATGTTATATTATGGAGGCTTTAGAGATAATTGTACAAAGGTTGTAACTAATTACCTTCAATTCGAAACAAATAAAATTTGTTTCATTATTTCGGATTCGGAGACCTTCAAATGATAACGATCAACGTAACTTCCTCAAGTTTGTTGTAAATTGTTTATTATTAATGTTAATATAACGCGTCTTAATTATAAATTTTATTTTATTTTATTTTATTTTATTTTGTTTTTATTTTAAATTCCGTGTTCAGTCACTGATTTCATTTTCCGCCGTCCATAATGAGTATGAAATGTTAATTTTGACAGATGGCCGTAGCCATGTTGCGCGCGAATGAGATGACGTTTTACCACAGATGTATAAAATTTAATAGAATGCTCCTGTTAAATTCTTTATGCAATCACTTGTCACAAATAAAACTACCTAACTAATAGATGTAGAGAGCACGAACAACTGTGAACATAACTTTAAGGCAATTGGTACGTGGCAATCCTAATTTAGCAAAAAAGTAGGCTTAACTTATTTGTGTTAATTTACTAATCGTTACAAGGTGTTTCAATAAATAAGGTTAGATTACGAGGACATTTCTTTCAACTGTCTATACTTTTCAAACTCTATGGTAGCAACGGATGCAGTAACAGGTGCTTCTATGATTTTTTTCCATCTTTGGGGATCGGCGATACGGTATTTGACAATCTATGGGAAAATTTTAGACAGGATTTCGATGTTTTGTAGCGTCATTCATTTTAATTCCTACATAGTTACTAAATTAGATGTTTTAACGGTTAAGTTCATGTGAGTTGTCCTACAGTAAAACTTGCTCAAAATCTAGATCCCGACTTTCAAGTAAAATATATTAGTTAGGGTTACTTGAAAAGTTTCGATTATTTTTGCAATCTATTATACAGCACTAGCGACCCGCTCCGGCTTCGCACGGGTGCAAAGCTGATACGAAAATGTGTATTTACATCACATTATAAACATGTAAAATTATCAGTATATCTCTACTATATTCTACACGTATTATGCATATAAACCTTTCTCTTAAATCACTCTCTCTATTTCAAACTACACCAAAATCCGTTGCGTAATATTAAAGATCTAAGCATATATAGAGACAGACAGCGGGATACAATCGTAATATTTCCCTACAAAAAGTTAAAGTGTCAAAGAGAAGTTACGCTGCTAATAAACAAGACATATTACCTAGTGGTAACTGATCACTTGTTACCTGTGGTATTGGTAACTTATGGTTCATTACCTACGGGTAACAATCGATCTCAGTTTGGTTCTTTTATTAATACATATGAGTTTCTTTGTAATATTCCAAGTACGTTATGTATTTTATCTTGCTATCGCTTCGTTACGTATAGCAAATAATTAGGCGAGCCCCGTGGTATGTCAACGCGCGTTAACATCTGTTGAACACTTGTCTAGCTCCGACGACCCGACTGTATTTCATTGAGGTTCGGGTACGTTGGCGTCTTGTGGATAAGACTTCTTATTAAAGAATTTAATTTAGCATGACAAATCTATACTAAATCACTCTCTTAGTAACCAATTAACTAATATGAGTGTAGCTGTAGTAAAGGCGTAATTTTTCACAACTACAAGACTAGTATTTTGCGTGTAGATAAAATATGATTCATGGATTCATGCCAGGCAACTCAGCCACATGAAAATTGCACAGCAACCAACTAGTTCACTTTGATTTTTTTATGTTGTGAACATAGACATAGATTGTTTTTTTTTTAATAAAACAATAACGTATACCATAATGACCATTCTACTAACTACAATCGTCAAATAGACTCAGTTTGTAGTTTAGCTTAAATTTGTTTAGAACGTGGCTTATCCACTAGCTTTTACCGTTTGGGTGCATGGCTATAGTAAATCAACACTCGAATTTGACACAGAACTTGAAAATTTTAATGGATTTTTATTAAAAAATTCTATATACATAAATTTAAATCTACAAATTATATTAAAATCTAATCAACATAAATGCAACTAACCTTCTCAAAGCAAGCTGTTAGTACTAAAAATACAGATGTTAGATTGTTTACTTTGAAGATAATTCCAAATTAAATGGATATTTGTTAAGCCGTTTTGATACTTAGTAACAAACATCCATCCATCAAAACTTTCGCATTTATAATATTAACTAGCGATCCGTCCCAGCTTAGCAGTCCAATGCTGGTACGAAAATGTGTTTATTTTCATCACATTAGAGACACTTTTAAAATTATCATTATTTCTCTACACATAAACCTTCCTCTAGAATCACTCTGTCTATTAAAAAAACTGCATCAAAAGTTGAGTAGTTTTAAAGATCTAAGCATACATACACAGACAGACAGCGGGGATCGGCTTTGTTTTATACTCTATGGTATAATGATTACGTGTTGCATAACGTTTTGCAAAATTCAAATATGCACTATAATTTATTCATATAGAGTCTTGTGATTTAATTTTGGACACTATCGACATCTATAAAGCGATCATTGGCATTTAGTTTTTTTTAGAATTCAGATGTAACAAGTCTAGGCCAAAGATAAACAATATTAATAAGACTAACAAACGAATATAGTTTTATCTATTTTAAACTGACTTTTGCGTAATCTATTAGCATTTATAACCTAAAATCAAGCATAGCCTATTTATATCTTAGAAATATCATCTTCCCTTCTTTATCCTGGGATTCCGTCCTCCAGATAACTGTCATCCGTCATCTCAATCATCACTCCCTTCTTGAACATATCACATTGCAATCCATCTCTTTCCAGATCTACCTCTACCGGTGGTATCTTAGAAAGACAATAAGGAATGTATTGCGAACGACCCATTTCTTCTAACAAGCGGATACAATGAACAATCTCGAATGGTGTTAGCTTATCTAAGACTAGCTGTTGGCGTGCGTCTTTATCTGCATTGTATAAAAACTTTATTTTATTGTTTACATTTGTCAAATTATCAATTGAAAATGACATGACATGATGACAAACCATGGCAATCTTGCTTCCTTGATGTTAGCAGCAACTTATGGTCTCTTTCCCATATTAAGGTCCAAAATATTTACCCCCAAAGTTTAATGGCGTGAAAATATATAGCCTAAAGCGTGATGTAAGTGTAGGGGTTTTTATTCAAAAAAAGAATTACTCTAAAAATTCCTTGAATAGTATTTTTTTTCGCTTCTCTGTTATCTATTTATACAAGTAGCGAATCAGTAGTCGAACATTGAACGACGCAATTATCTCAATCAGCTTGCATTAGGCGATATTAATGTTTGTTGGTCCGTCGTAATTTGCCCGATGATGTCATAACAACGAATTACAAACTATCCGATGGTTATGATTTAAGCACGCAGACTTAAGTTGTGGAAATGTTTGGAGAACTATTACTGAGGCCGTCATTGACACCGTATCGTAACATATTAATTGACATAATAAAATGTCATTAATGTTATTAATTATAACTAGGTTAATTTAATTACAAACAAACAGTGATAAACGTATTTAAATAAAAACAAAAAAGTGCCACATTCCGTTTATCGTTAGAATATTTCGAATATTCTAGAAATTCGATCAATAGCAGGAGCAATTTTGGGTATATCGTAACTTTCCCATGATATTTGGTTGTAGATCTAGTTCTTCTAAAGTTTTTTATTAGCTACTGGAGTTCTCTTTATTAATTTCTTGTTGTTTTTCATATTAATAGGAAATATTATTCCAACGAACGAACGTCTTGTTGTTTTACGTTGTTAAAGGATACAATACGGTGTGATGGGCGGAAATATCTGATGATGACAGATGCTTGATGGCTGAGAGTATTATTTAGAATTATTTTCCTGCACAGGTACGTACATAGATCGTGAGGTCAGACCCGACCTGTGCTTGCCCAAAAACCTGTTAATAGGGCGACCATGTTTGATAATTGATTTAAATATATACGCCATGATATCTGAATACATTGAAGATTGACACACTTCACAATGAAGATTCCAAAGAGGACAATATGAACTAAAAAGGTACTTATTTAAAAAAATCTACAAATAACATATATAAGGGTCGAAAATTAACTTAAACTGGATAAGTTATTATAAGACAAATTGTAAGAGTTTTTTTACCCATAGTGGTAAGTTGTCATGCAAATTTCTAGATTATTTCCGAAACGGCAATAACAGTACATTTATATTAGTATGAATATTTACATGACTAGTTCTTCTAATGTATAATAGTGAGGAGAAAGTCTCAGTAAACCTAGGCAGCGTGGCCACCTCACGTTAGCTAGCATGGAAGCACGTATTACTACTAATGCCTACGCGTCAATCACTTTGATTGAACAAAAACTTTGATTCATATTCATAACGCCTTCGTTAGGTACACTCACTATAACAAGTGCTTACAGACAAGCTTTCGCTTGATATAACAAATTAAATACTTAATTATTTACCAGTTCCTACCATTACCAGATTTGAATCCAATCCTTCACAATTGTTTATTTATATTTTATATATCATAATTGTATGTTTCCAATATATATAGTAAAAAAACATAGCCTATGTTACTCAAGGATAAATTACCTTTCTAACGGTGAAAGAATTTTTAAAATCGGCCCAGTAGTTTTTTAGTTAAATCAATACATACCAAAATCCAAAAATGTAAATCTCATTTTTATAATATACTAGCTGTTGCTCGCGACTTCGCCCGAGTAATATTAAGAAATATAGCCTGTGTTACTCACGGATAAATTACCTTTCTAACGATGCAAGAATTTTTAAAATTGGCCCAGTAGTTTTTGAGTTATTTCAATACAAACAAAAATACAAATCTTTCCTCTTTATAATATTAGTATAGAAAATTGAATAACAAACACGTCTCTGATTCTTTTAAGCGGATACTTTTTCTCTCTCTTATCGAAATATACCTGAGCGTAAAGATTCTCAAAAATGTCCAACTAATAGATTTTTTAACTCAGCTGTACACGGTTAAATGTTATTCCTTGCTAATATTCAAAGTTCGATTTTGCTGACGCGAGAATCAAATAAAAAAAAAACATGTATTTTCAATGTTACAAATGAAAGAGTTATTGAATATTTAAATATTTAAATGACTAATATACTGTCTGATAAAAAAAATTAATGATAATTTATTTTCCGTCTAATATTATTTACCTTAAGAGGGTATTTACCAAAAAAAACACTCCTAAGAGGCATGAATAGTAAAGATAATCAATTGATTGATAAAGAAGAGAGGCAGAAGATAATTTCGTAGGAAGTATAATATATAAAAGAGCGTTAGAAGTAGAGAAGAGGAGGGGAAATTAACTCTTTTATAAATCTCATACCCTCCTACATTAAAAGGTATCTAGTTTTTGTACTTGAGTAGTTTAGTATTTGACAATGTAGGAGACGCATAGGAAGGGAAATATCCTCTTTAAGTGCTTCTCCTCCGTCGATTAAAGGTAGGCAACACATCTGCAATTGCAGGAATCCATGTGCAGCGATCTTTTAGCTTTCGGCGAATTCAAGTGACCGCTTGTTTGTCACCTTATTATGTAAAAACAAAAAAGTTTAAGAAAATATTGTTAATATTTTCCCCACGAGCGTCCCTATCAACGGGTAGCCCTAATAGTTAATAAGCAAGTCAAACAAGCAATTATTTAGAACCTGATCCCAGCGCTCTCGCTGCCTTATTAGATTCCGACGCACATGAGTATCACTCGACTTATCTATCCTAGGTTAACGTGACTCTACAATGTGACAACATAAGTCGTACGTTAGTTAGGATCTGGTCGCATATGCATTATGAAATACTAGCTTTCGCCCGCGACTCCGCGTGAAATTAAATAAAACAAAAGTAAGTAGCTTATATCTTTTTTAGACTATCCTCTACATTAATGCCTAATTTCATCGATATCCGTTCAGTAGTTTACGCTACAAACTATAACAAACATCCATCCATCCCTCCATCTAAACTTTCGCATTTTTATTAAGTAAGAGTAAGATGAAATCCATCGAATCGTTGTACGTCGCTATACTAGGACAACGAGACGACATAGCATTACATAAATTCAAAAATTTAGAAGGTGGTTTGTTCGAGTTTCTAGCCTAAACTGTTGGACGGATCTGGATAAAATTTGGCATACAAGTAGAGGATAATCAGTAATATTAACTTTTGTTTTATCTATTGCACGCGGACGGAGTCGCGGGCGAAAGCTAGTATGCTACAGAAACATTACTTAAGAGTTTAAAAATACCATTTATGTAAAATCCAATTTATCGATTACAAATTCGCACATCATATTTGAATACATTCAAATTAAAGGCGTCAGTTGACAAAAAATGCTAAAAAACATACATAAACAAACCATTAATCCAAATAGAACCCTAATCGATTTGAATAACAGAATTAACTTGAATATATTAAACGGTCAAATTAGTCAATAAACTTGCATTTAACTGTCGACGTGACTCAGAACAGATGAATTTGAATAAAAATCGTCCAAAAACCAGTCAAAGGACAAATAGAGACACGGTGACCTACTATTTTATGCGAAAAAAACGAAGCGGCGCTTTGCCGTTTTTTTATCGAAGTTTTTAAAACAAAAAAATGTCGGATTAGAAAAACGAGCACAATGTAACGAATTGTTGTTTTTTTTGTCGGATTGTGTGAATATGATAAGGAAAGTTTTTTTTAAGATTCGAAGTGTGCGACCAGGGTCACCATGAGTTTTTATAATCAAAAATAATAAATAACAAGCGTGTTCGATCCTAAATATCTTACTAATATAATATTATAAATGCAAAAGTTTAGATGAATGTTTGTTAGAGTTTGTAGCCTAAACGGCTGAACGGATCTGAAATTTGGCACAGATGTAGCGGATTGTCTGAAACAACATATAGACTACTTACTATTCTTTTTTTAATTACACGCGGACGGAGTCGCGAGCGAAAGCTAGTACTTCATACTAAATTAATGCGAAAGTTTAGATGGATGGATCTTACTAAGCGTTTTAATCTGATAGCTCGATGAAATTTGGCAGGAAAACACATAGGCTACTTACTAATTGTTTATCTATGGTATATTATAAAGTGGAAAACTTTTTTTGTTTGTAATGAATAGGCTCAAAAACTACTGGGCCGATTAAAAAAAATCTTTCACCGTTAGAAAGGTAATTTATCTGTGAGTAACATAGGCTATATTTTTTAATTTCTTTTTTATTATTTTTAAATTTCACGAGGACGGAGTCGCGGGCAAAAGCTAGTTTTAAATAAATTATAAATTATAAGTATGCATTGATTAGGGTAAAAGTAAAAAATAATAGTAAACTCATATAATTTAGACAGGTGCTATCTACACTACACATTAGGTCAAAATAAAAATGTTAATATTTTATTATAGAAAATATTATATCGTACGATTTATCATAATATACAGAGTGTCCGAAAATCCATTATATTTTTTTTTTCAATATGTCATCAAAATTTACAAACACTGTGGTTATTGTTTTGATAATCGCATACAAGTATGGTAACCCTATAAACTTTTATATAAAATCCACTGACAATCGATTATAGCTTTTTATGAACATAAAAAAATTTCATCAAATTCGTTAATTTTATTAAAGGCGAGAATTTTGTATAATTGAAAATTTATTAGTATCTATTTAATTTTACAAAGGTCA
>LD688951.1:1272005-1284219 GCA_003118335.3 Papilio memnon | reverse complement strand
CGGCTGAACGGATCTCGATGAAATTTGGCATAGTTGTAGAGGATACTCTGGAAGAACACATAGGCTACTTAGTTTTGCTTTTTTTAAATCCACGCGGACGGAGTCCCGGGCGAAAGCTAGTAAATAATAAAATAAACTTACGTTTTGAGTGCGGTATTCGTAAATTGACAAGCGCCTTACAAAAATAAAATAAGTCCATAAACATATCGATTGAATAGTTATCAACTAAAGACAAATATCCAAGGCTATCTATAGTTCAAAAAACAAACCATAACTCGAAACTGTGCGTTAGTTTTAAGTAAATGAGAAAGCAAATTTGCGAGCTAACGTAACGAATCGAACCCGAACCATAAATCAGAAACTATGGGTACCCTCTCGTGGCGGTCCGTTGCGAATTAATTTCGCGTAGATAACGCCCTCTACCGACGCAACGTGCAATTTAATTTAAGTGAACACATCCGTAGTTTGAGGTTACATCGATTATATGACAGGATTTTCTATTTAAATATTACATCTTACTAATATAAATGTTAAAGTTTAGATGTATGGATGTTCGTAAGAGTTTGTAGCCTTAATTGTTTGTAGAGTTTACCGCCTGAACGGAACGGATCTCGATTAAATTTGGCATAGATGTAATCTGGACGGACACATAGGCTACTTAATTTTGTTTATTTTAATTCAAGCACACGGATTCGCAGGCGAAAGCTAGTATTTAATATCCGTTCCTTTCTACAAAAGAAAATTAATTCTTTATTCATTCCTTGCTTTAGTTTTGATTTTAAAAAATATTACTTTAAAAATGGAATCATATATTGTTCTATCAATATATTTTAATGAAGTCGTAGAATCTGTTGTTTTACGTGTATCATTATATTTTTTATGATAACCAATAAAATCGTAATAGCTCCACGAATCCGTGGGTAGTATGGAGAGTTTTCTATCCTTAAAAATGACGCAATAAACCGTAAATCTTGTGATATTCAACGAAATACTTTTATACTGTGTCGTAAAAGGAAAATATCTTACGTCGGCGTTGTACAGAAATAGTTTAATATAGCGCCATCTATCGCCGCTAATAGCAAGTTTTGACGTAAACTACCCCGAACTTTAGGATGGACGATGTTTTGTCGACACACTTTAAGTATTTTAGAGTTAGATGTAGTTCTTTAGAAACATAGAAAGATGAAAAGTTTTTTTAAGACTTTAATTTTCCATCATTGGTATATGTCCATACTGAAGGGCGCGCAGCCTAGAGTGACTAAGCCATAGTTAACCACACTAGCCCAGTGCAGGTACACTTAATTCATATCTTTGAATGTCTTCGCACATATGTGGAGGTTGCATCACGACGTTCACCGTCATAGTAAGAACGTCGGGTAAATGTTCACATTTAATTCGAATATCGCAAAACATATTAGTACATGGATTCGAACCTAGGACCAGATTACACGATAAGTATCACCCATGAGGTACAGATATTACCCATAATTCATAATAATGACATGTAGTACATGACTTCAAAATCAATGTATTGTTATAAGTCGATAATAATTGCATGTAATATTTGAAGTGTTTTTTGTCCTAATTGATTGTCATTGATTGTTCACTATTTTAGTCCCTTTCCCGTTTCATCCTTTTTTTATAAAAAAAGGATTGAATGGGAAAGTAGATTTGACGGTGGATGAGACGCATAGGAAGGGGAAACATCCTCTTTATGTGCGTCTCCTCCTCCGTCGATTTAGGGTAGGCAACACATCTGCAATTGCGGATGTCTATGGGCAGCGGTCGCTTCGCCATTTCGGCGGATTTAGGTGGCCGATTGCTCGTTTGTCACCTTATGGTATAAAAAAAAAAACTATTGACTGTGTCAATTGTAACTTTGATAATACTTAACCCAACTTGATTAAAAAGAATACTTAATTTTATATTTGAACTTGAAGCTTCATCGTATTATTGATTACATTAGTCGCGATAGAACTTTAAAAGAAAAGTAATAAATGTAGTTTTTATTGGCAAGTTTTAACTGCGGCATGATTATATAGTTTTGAGAAACTTTAATAGACTAGAGGTTTATATTCTTAGGAAAAATTGTATTATATTTAAAACTAGCTTTTGCCCGCGATTCCGTCCGCATGTTTAAGGTTTAAGTAATTCAAGGAATTATTTCGTTACTTTCTAGTGTGTTTTTTTTTGAGAATATTTTGTTTTTAATGTATTTTGTTTGTTAAGCCGGTTTTGTTTTTTTTATTATTATTTTTTAATTATTAAATTAGTTTGGAAACTGATAGCTCCTTAACCGTTTTCAAGTAGTTTTTCTTTGCCAATTGACAGGAATATTTTCTTCACAAGTTCTAATATTGATATAAATTCTACCGAAAACAGTAATAAAAGGTATATGATGATTCCATAAACATTTGTTGTTAATTTATTTAAAACGTTTTACATAACAACCGGTAAATGGTAACTCGGTGTTTTTCCACGCGTTACGAATCATCGATTATCATAATTATAATTGTTCAACCACAATACGATACGCAAATAACATTTGTGAATATAGTCAATGATATCTAATCTAAAAATAGGTAAAATCTACTCAGGCATAGGAAATAATATAAAAATGTGACAGCTCCTGTAAACCAAAGGTTTACCACTTTTAGGGTATAGCGTGGCGCTAGTGTGCTGTTATAATTTAGTTTGAATTGAACCCACCGGGTACGATATCCTTGTTGGTGTATTATAGAGATACAAGGATCATATGGCAATTTTGTGAAGTAGCAACCTAGAAAGCATCATATTTTCACCAATGAGGGACGGCAACTGAAGAATGTCGCCATTTTTTATTTCGTAATTCCAGAAAAATATCACATGTGCTTGATGATTCTAACATACGATTACGCCTTATTCTGACCATTGAGTTATACAGCCATGACACATGGTTACAACATATTGCCATCCTTATCATTCCCTTTGGGAAAACAGAGACGACATTCAAATGTCACAAAATTCTATGGTATCAAAACATAACTTTGAAGCGTTTGTTCTTTGCTACTAATGAAAAAGCCTACGAACTAAATTACAAATCAAAAACATAATGAACATAAGAAATCTACTTACTATTTAGAAACCAATATATTTAATAAGCGAAATAAAAAACACCAGCTATGTCCGAAGCAAATCAAAGAAAGAACAGAAAGGTACAGTGGGCAAAACAAGTTTCGACAATTCGAGCCTCACCTCGTAGCCTTGTTTGATGGCCATGGCGCCCCGTGGTCGAGACCACGCGGCATATTCCAGGCCATCTTTCTGTTGGCAGTGCTGTAGGACAAACATACAGTGTTATTTTATAGTAAAAACTAATGCTTAAATATCTGATTTTAAATGGAGATATTATAATTAAGTACTTATTACTTAAGTTGTAGTAATACAAGTTAATTTGATTATCTTCTACTAAAGTAAGTTTTTTCTATTCCTAATCGTTTTTTGAATTACATACAAAAAAAATTTCTTTAACTCCGTGGCAAGCGAAGTTTAAACGATTTGAAAAATACACAATCCTGTAAAAGCCAACACAATAGCAATAATTCTCTATTATTGAGGACCTCTAATGCCTTATACGACGCCGTTACTGTAGTATGGCGCAAACATATACATCCACATATATGTCGGAAAAACGATTTTTATATCCATGACCCGGCCAACATATAAAATGTTAGTCCTAAACTTGTGCGGTGTCCCTTTCCGACGTGACATGAGTGAGTGGGATGGGGTTATTCACGTGTGACGCAGGAACGTGTATGTATGTGAAACTTAAGGTTCGAAAAGGTATGGAGATAAATTGATCTAAAAAGTTAACTAGATTTGATTCTTTTATATGATTCTGATTACATGAACATAACGACTTAAGATTTTAGATATAACTCGATAGTTCTCCTTAATTAAAAGTATACTATTGCAACTATTTTAGTATATTTATATTCTTATAATACTTACAAAATCATCAAATAATCAATAGAAATAAATCTAAAAATAATTATACACAGGTAAACTGTATGATAATATTGAAAGTAATTTAGATGTGTGACCTCTCCATGACATCATAGTTCCCAAGAAAAACTCGCGACACGGGGTATTTTTCTTTAGCCGTACGTGTGTGCGTATTATCGACGTGTGAGTGCATGTAGTAGTGTGCACACGTCTTCGGTAGTAAAATATTATGCTGTCGGGTCTAGAAATAACATTGTATAGGTAATCAATAACAGAGCAATTTTTACAACCTGAGTTTTCAGGGCGTTGGTATAACAGAGTGAATTGTCTGGGCAGTGTATCCTGATATTTAAGTGTCGCTTAAAGCGATTCCATTCTAAAGCTTAAGGATTTTGATAGAGTTAACAAGTTCCCTTTTGTTATAATACACCTGCAATAGAGGGGAGTATTACGAATTTTTGCGTGACAGATTCGAAATCGTATTCGTATTGCCTTTAACAGACGTAAGGTAATCAACAAATCTCATATGAATTTTGTCGATGACGTAACGAAATCGTTCGCACGAATATAAGATAAAAGTTATCTATGTTTTGTTGTAGAAATTAAGAGGGAAGTCATGTACTTAAGTATTATAAAAGTGGATTATGTGACTGATAACTTGAATAGACGGCTAAAAAACATAAGTGTCTATTAATATCATACATTGTTTCTCAGAAATCTAGGTATCTATACTTATACTTTATACTGATATTATAAAGAGGAAAGATTTGTATTTTTGTATGTATTGAAATAACTCAAAAACTACTGGGCCGATTTTAAAAATTCTTTCCCCGTTAGAAAGGTAATTTATCTGTGAGTAACATAGGCTATATTTTTTAATTTCACGCGGGCGAAGTCGCGAGCAACAGCTAGTTTTTGATAAGTTAGACTTTATCAAGATAACATGACAGGTCTATACTTCAAGTCGGAAATTCTTATGGTCTTTAATGACGCCAGAACACTAAAATTGTCTTCTTGACTTGAATAAAAGTCGGTATCACTGATGACGTAATCAGAGTACAAAATGCCATAAACATTTTGATTGTACGTCCATTAATTTCCCACTAAACTGAGTTGCAAGATGCAAGGGAAAACGATGATTAAGCGCCGTCGGGGCATCCAAACTCAATTTACGATGCCCGTCCATTTGTCACCCGGGAGACCGGGGACGGAAGTGCGGGATTATAGAAATGTTTGTACATACTACGCTGGTTTTAATATCGATGTGATGTGTTTTTTTATATTACAAGGTGTCAAACGAGCAAGCGGCCACCAGAATCCGCCAAAATGGCGAAGCGACCGCTGCCCTTAGACATCCGCAATTTCAGTTGTGTTGCCTACCCTTAATCGACTGAGAAGGAGACACACATAAAGAGGATATTTCCCCTTCATATGCGTCTCCTCCGCCGTCAAATCCACTTTTCCTTCCCAGCCTTTCTTTTTAAGAAGAGGGTGAAAAGGAAAAGGGACTAAAATTAGGTCTCCGGCACCACACTTATCAGACGAAACGTGGAATTGCTTCCGCTTCACGCCTGCCTTCTGTGTGTTCACCGATCATGGAAGCCAATGGACAACAGCAATATTAGACGAACTACAAACCGTTGTCGGTGTAAATATTAACACTAGTCAATTACAAGCTGATTAAAAATGGGCTTAGTCATTGTAGATATTGACAGAATTTTGCCATATTATTGACATGTTTTCCTTTCAGGCCCAGGAGGTACAGTCGCGGCAATCCGCGCTGTTACACTTCAGGAATTGCCTTGTTCATTGCGGGGACAAACTCCGCCTATACATAACTAATTAGATAGCAGTGAGTGCAAACGAAGGGATAATAATAAAAATAATCTAGCCGTGCATCGAACCGACATTTTCTCGTACAGATTAATTCATAAGCTGCGTTGTATTGGTTTTTGTTCCGCGTCTCGTTTCGAAATGTTCAAACTATTGTTTTAACTGGAACATCGCCAGTTTCCCCGACTGTACATCCCTACGTACTGTCATGGCACACATCTGTCAGCGTCACTCGCACTGACACCGCCCGGCTTAGATGTCATTAATGTTAAAAGCGGTCCGCTTTCCTAAATCCACATTTCACACTGAATCCTCAAGTTTTTTTCCTTCATTTCGCTCCGGAAAAACAGTTCTGTTTGTATTTCAGATTACTTTTAAATACAAGAGTAGCGATAGTAGTTTATCTGTGAACCTAGTAATGTATTAATTAGTACGTTATTAAGTGTCAATGATATCAAATCTAGCTTGAATTTTTTGTGTAAGAATTTACTTAGATCTAGTTCGGATAATCGGCGGCATCTTATGAAAATATCAAAAGGAAAAGTCTTTAAAAGGTTAGAGTTTCTATAGAAGGTGATTAGAACAATAATTAATACCTAATACCAGGGAAACATGGTAACATCCATACCTCAAAACATGAACCCTTAAAAGTTAGTAAGAAGCAAAATGTTTCATGTGAAATCCAATACCAAGAGACGTTAACGATGACAGTTTTTTCTAAATTTTCAACCGCCTTATCCGTGCTCTGCCAACACTCCCGGATAATCCGGGCGCAGTATCCGTCACAAAAGGCGGGTATAATCTCTAGCCGCGCGGATATCCGTCAATGTCAACCGCAGAGCGACCTCTACACACGATCGTTATCAACACGGATCGCTGGTGTGATTTTGTTATTGCCTTGAATTCGATTAAGATGTGTGATCTACAGATAGACAATTGGATTTTTTTATTAGTTGTACATTAAATTTCGGTTTTGGTCTTAGTTCAATGACGTATATCTACTTATGTGAATCGACTTGGCTTCAGAATTATATTCTACTTAGCTACTGCACAATTAAGGGGTAGCTATATATGTTTATGTAAAAGATAGTGGATAGTTTGATAAAACTGTTAGGTAAAGTCGTGTCGCGTACACAGAAGCAAATTACCGCGATGAGTCGACCGAGCGCGGGTCTGTCTTAGCTTAAAGATGGATGGCTGCGTGGGAGAGAAACGTGCCGGTTCGCTACGACGAATGTTTTGACAGAAAAACAATTGTCTTTATTTAAGTAACGGTAAAGAGATAATTAAAAGTACTCATACTGGTAACAAAAAAATGTGGTTAAAGGTATAGAAGGATAGTTTTAGTAAACAAATCTAGATTTTTATTATCTTTAAATCTACATATGAATGCAATTACTAAACATATATGTACATACTTGTACGTACCTATGCTTAATGTAACAATTAATTTTTTTTCTATTAAAATTAGTTGAAAAATTAATATTAAAGTACACGCATTCGGCTCAGGTGATCAGCACATTGTTTTACGTGTGTAATTATTAGCTAGCATTTTCTAAGCAATTGGTTGTTTATGTCCATTCGTAGAGGAATAACATTTCGTTGGTAAAATTGTATTTCGTTATATGTTACGTAACCCAATGTGTAACAAAAAACATTACATATTTTGGTGGTAAAGAAAAATTTGAAAAACATATAACAAAAATTGTCTAGATATAGCAAGCTCAAATAAACTGGCTTTAAGTTAGATAATAACGACGATATTCTATTTGGAGATTCTGGAGTTCGTTTAATTTAATTAAAAATATTTGTATATAAGTAAGTTTTGGAAAAGATTAACCAATTTCTTTGTAACTAGCTGTTCCCATGCGGCTTCAGCCGGATGAAATTATGAAAAGTTTATTTTATTGTTTACATTTGTCAAATTATCAATTGCAAATATCAAAATGACATGACATGACGACAAACCATGACAATCTTACTTCCTTGATGTTGGCAGCTTGTAGCTTATGGTCCCTTTCCCACATTAGAGTTATCCAAATTATTTACGCCCTAAGTTTAATAGCGTGAAAATATTATAGCCTAAAGCGTAAAAAAAGTGTAGGGGTTTTTGTTGAAGAAAGAAGTATTCAAAAATATGATGTAATTGCTGACATCTTACGCCACAAAGTAGTGTGTGTTTACGCTTTATTATATTAGTATAGATAAGTATATGCTATATATATATCTCTTTATTTTAATTTATGCATCCTATCGGCCATTTCTACTATGTTTAATACTTAAGCTTCTACGGTGTGCTATTTTTTTTTAATTCGTAATCCGCGACAAAGGAACAAAAAACCCTTGATTATTCAAGAGACGGTATTATCTTTTTTTTAAAGTAAAAGAAGCTGACAAAGGTTAAGTTAGTAAATCTTCTTAAATAAAAAAAATCCCCACAAGAAGTTGCTTTCGACGACAGATACTGTTAGAAAAAAAATGTAGCGGTTAAATAACCCTTCGATATTCGAAATTATGTTGTCGTCGTATGAGAGTCCAATGACATGCCGAGTTACTTATGAGTTTGTACAACGCTTACGTAATTTTGATACTTGTATAATTAAAAATAAGAAACTATTAGTGAAGAAACGAATTCACAACAGTGTGCTTTTAATTAAGTTTTTCTTGCCACTGACAATTTGTAAGTTTTGAAAATATAATTAATTCGATGAAGAGGTATATGCAGTGCTAAAAAACAAAGTAAAAATGTGTAAATGAGATGTTATATTCAATATAAATTCGTTAAAGATTTTAGTAATTATCTATAAAGGTTAAAATCGGCATTAAAATATATACGATAGCATTTACTTCTCGTAAGTAAAAAATGCAATTAATGTAAAAGCATCAAAAAGAGTCGATCACTCTATTATAGAACATCCCTTTAAGTATTTAACCCTATAAGTCGCTGCACCTTACCTTCTCACCCCTTAACAAATAATTCTTAAGGAAGAATTTATTTCCCCAATAATACGCTACGTTATAGAGTTCCTATTGTATTGTACATCATAATATTGTATTGACATTTTATTTATAGCGTCTTTAAATACAATTCAATTTAAGGAGCGTAATCAATGGTTTAGAAGTTATTTATTGTTTAAAATATGTTATCACACACAAGCTAGCTTTTTTTATATTATAAGGTGGCAAACGAGCAAGCGGCCACCTGAATCCACCAAAATGGCGAAGCGACCGCTGCCTATAGACATTCGCAATAGCGGATACGTTGCCTACCCTTAATCGACGGAGGAGACGCACATAAAGAGGATATTTCCTCTTCCTATGCGCCTCCTCCACCGTCAAATCCACGTTCCCTTTCCATCCTATTCTTATGAGAAAAAGGGTAGGAAGGAAAAGGGACTAAATGTGTGCCTCCGGCACCACACTCATCAGACGAAACGCGGAATTGCTCCCACTTCAAGCCTGTCCTCTGTGTGGTCATGGTATTGCGCCGGACGAGCCGGCCCATTCGTGCGAAGACGTTAAAGCGGGCTCTACCACTGTAAAAGCCATTCTAGCTTTCGCCCGCGAATTCGTCTGCGTGTTATTAAAAAAAAACAAGAGTAAGTAGCCTATGTATTCTTCCAGACTATCTTACATATACTCGTATATAATATATATGTCAAATTTCATGGAGACGCGATCAGTAGCATAGGCTACAAACTATAACAAACATCCATCCATCTAAAATTTCATCCAATTAATATCAGTAAGATTACTAAGATTGGTCTAGATCGTATTTAGCAAGCCTATGTTATAACATTACAATACTCAACTTAGAGTCACGGTATAAAATCACGTTTGTTTAAGCTTTAATTTTTGAGAGAGGAAAGCCGGAGTAAGACATATTGTTTGTTTTATATTACAGGAAAAAGTTAGCAATAGGAACAGGTATATTTATTACGTTGTTCCCATGAGTCTCATCTTTTCCCAGCTCCGTGTTCGAATCTTAGTTTCGAATATATTGCAGGCTACAAAAGTGCCATAAACTTGACAAAACTTTTCAACTATCGCTATATAAGCTTTTGCTAAGTTTTACTTATATCATACATATATGATGTTTAAATATATATATATAAAGGAACCATGTGAAGTTATTTATTTTATTTTTTATAAATTGTTTAGAAGGTTCTGGAAAATAAACTTTGTCGTTTTAATATTCGCCCGCGACTCCGTCTGCGTGGAATTAAAAAAAAAACAAAAGCGAGTAGCCTATGTGTTCTTCCAGACTATCCTCTACATCTGTGCCAAATTTCATCGAGATCCGTTCAGTCGTTTAGGCTACAAACTCTAACAAACATCCATACATCTAAACTTTCGCATTTATAATATTAGTAAGAAGTAAGATTAAAGGTGTATGAAATAATTGACAGATCAAAGGTAACATTTTCGTAAGCAATGTAAGTTCTGATTACTAAGAGTCTAGAAGAACTAGAGACTATAAAATTAATTTTGTAATTTCTTGAATTTATCTTTGACTATCATTTGTTTTAATTATTTGTAGTTACATGTCGATAATTAGTGTTATGATAAAATATGACATTACGCGAACACTCACAAACCATTGCCGGTTACAATAAACAATGAAATTAGCAGCGCTAGGGTGTTTGCGATTAATCCGCCAAATTAGACGAGCTCAGAGTGAAATCGATTAGGGCAGAAACACACGGGGGCAGCGACGCTCGCCTCGCACAAGATAAACATGCCCGACTTTTTTTTCACCACGGCGAAGACATTAAGCAAGGATGCTAATAGAGTGACCAAACTACGACGCAATTTATCATGCAATTTGTACCAAATATATCTACCACATTGTTGAAAGATGAGCATAATATTTATAGAAATATTTAGTTCAGTGTGCTCTGAATTTTATTATTTAGATTAGAAGTTATAATCACCATTGCTATAATTTAATTATGTAGAGTTTTAAGGCACATCATTAAATATGTCATCATTATATCCAGGTACATTCGTTAGTTTATTGTCCTAAGCCTGCTTATATCAATTTCAGTTGTTCTGCATATTTGAATTTTAGTTTATAGTAAACCTGTGCGACATTAACTAAGGATAGTGTTACGTTACGTCTTATTCATAATAATAAAGAAGCTGATATCCTAGACATCTCAAGGAAAAGTCTCTAAGGACGTTGGTACATTGTCACCCTATTCTGGATGTCATTAGACGGTGCGGAGGGGGCGTCATTACGGCGATGAGTAGACCAACCATTAATCTTCTCAGACCGGTCTCCCGGCTGTCAAAATTGTGGCTACCGTCGGAGATGTGTTCGGCGCTACTGTCTGCCATTGTGGCCGGCGATTGTTTTTGGTGAATGAGCCGAAAAGGCCCCTAATGTATTAGATGGCGTTATTAATTAAATGTGCGAGTTAATTCAACGGTTGACTTCAGAGTGGCGTAAAGAGATAGTTGCGCTAATTTGGTATTGTATTTTGTTATGTACAGTCTAATCTATCAAATAGAGTAATTATGTGTATTGACTTATACAAAAAAATTAACCCATTTTATTTTCTAATATAATTTTTTTTAGTATAAAATCGAGTAATTTTCATACATATAATGATTATAAACCCGCAAACAGTTCTAAATAACTTAATGAAAACGACCGTTTCAAACGGTCTTTCGGTAAATAACTTCTCATGAGAAAAAATATATGCAAGGAAGGTCCTCATATTCATCTATTCGAGGTATATCGAGCTCATTGATATAACATAAGCTTATCAATAATAAAATTATTACAATCAATTTTTAAATAATAAATTGCCTCTGGCTACCTTCAAATCATAGAGGCGTGAATATTCAAAAATCCCCGGCAACCCTACAGCACCTGGTAAGAAATATAATTAATATCAAATATAAAGCATGAAATTCATGCGAAATCAACCGTGAAATCTTTCAACCCTAACAAATGGATTCCAAAGACGCACCCCATATAACTTGAAAATGCAGCTCCATTGCTGCTTTGATACAACTGTATGTCTCTAGCTGTTTATGTTACCCAGCAATGGATGTGGTGCAAACTTTTTCTATTACAACTACAACTATTAAAATCTTTAGGGTTGTCGAAACAATGAACGATTTTGTTTCTCAGAGAGATTATGACAAATGATTGGAACATACGTCTTATTCAAATACTCTTATGTGCATAATTGATTTTGACGTACTGTAATTAAGTCGTTACAGATGTTAGCCAGTCGGTTAAACTTTATTGTCAGATTAATACGTTTATGCCGCTTGACTGATCAAAGCCATTTACTATCTGTGAGAAAACTATTGGTACTGGGTTATAAAATACAAGAATAATAAAAGTAATACTATAAAGAAATGTATTTACCCAAAACTACAT
>LD688951.1:1234725-1246904 GCA_003118335.3 Papilio memnon | reverse complement strand
AAAACTTTCATTGAATTAGAAATAGTTTTTATAACATGATTTTATTAAATTTCGTTTAGCATCGGAATATTATACGGAGTTTGCTGGATTAAATATCTAATTCTACAAAAACATCTACAAAAGTTTGCCGATCACTTCCCCTCCAAGTATTACCGACAGTGACGCGTGACGTCAGTAGGCTCTCTGCAATTTCTTAATGTATGTTCGTTCATATAGTTTCTAATAGTAACAGAATTTTAAAAATCGGTCCAATAGTTCCAGAGCCTATTCAATGCAATTAAATTCCTCTTTATTAGTAACAATTTAAATTCGTGTTTGCACTCGAAATATATTAGTAGCACTACTTCGTTCTACATCTAAATGCCAACCCTTAAAATGCAAAGGATTTTTACAATCATGGGCGTGTGCGCATAAAATACTCTGTTGAGTACGAAACGAACCATTTATGGCATTGCGAAATTGCCAGTTCATTATTGCCAATAAATAACTCGAGACTTCGTGGGATACCGATATGTGAAGAAAAATTGGGTAAACAAATATTACCTTTTATTAATATAATATTCGTCACATCTATACATGTTAATAGAATTAGAGCGCACACCTTTCACTAAACTATCTCACTGATGAGCGATTGTCGATTGTTTCGCAGCCAATTCAACTGTTTAGTTGCACAACTAAAAATCGAAAGTGCGAACCTCTATATAAGCTCATAGGAATCAAAGCGCGACTAAACAGTAGTGCGATAGTTAAGTCAAAGGTGTGCGCGGTCTTAGAGTGTCCGTATTTTAAATAGTAAAATCATAAAATTATGTATTTACTACTATTAGGTTTAACGAATGATAACGCCATAGCAGCAATCGAAGCGTAAACTTATGAATTCACGGCAAAAACTTAAATATTCAATAAATCATCTTACATACTACTCACTACATCTATACTTTTACGTAAAAATTATCAGGTGAGTAGATCAGTGAGAATTTATGAGAAATTTTATGATTTTGGATATAGATAACTTAGTGCTTGAAGTTAGCCTGCCATCTCTCGGATACCACTGTATAATCTAACAACTTATCTTACTTAAGTTTAAGGATATTTAGAAATCTAGTCTGCAATCTTAATCAAATGTTTTCAATCGTAAGTTCTTAAAAAGTCAAAATAAATAAATTGAAGGTTATTTTTATCAATAATTGACAAAACTTTTGTATTTAAAGTAGTATTTTTAAATAGATTTTAACGCCATCTAGTTAACAAATATAGGTACTAATTTGAAGCTAGCTAGACCAAATTCTCAGCCTATGTCACTTTTTTCACAACGTATAAAACAAATTCTAGTGTATTTTATGCATATATGAATATATGATAATTATTATTATATTTTTTATGTTAACATTCACGAATATAATTATGCACAAATGTTTTTATTACAAAATAGAAATAAAATATATAATAATTTAATATAAATATGTAAGATATGGTAACCTTAAAATAACACCATGTCATATGAAAACGCAACAGGTGGACGTCACGTGCCTATTTTTAATATTTTTATTAAATAAAGCAAAGGAAAAACACGCATTATTTCGTATTCCAAACATAATTATTTAATCTACAACTCACCTTAATCACATCTTACATCTTCATTAATAAAACAAACTAAAGCATCAATTTTCTAATACGAAACTTCGAGATTTTCCCTCCAAAACTTAACACATTGCAACAACCGGTGTTCACACTGGCCACAAATAAACAACACATATAAAAAACTAACACAAAATCGTCATATTTTCAACAAAAAACTGTCCGAAAACATACCCTAGAGGAGCGAGGGTCGGTGGCAAATTAAGTCGATACGTAATTAAAACTGGCACGACGCACACACACAAAGGATCGACATAAAAATGCTGGAGTGAAAAAAAAGTATAGGTTTAAAATTTACCCGGTATAAATTTGTGTTTTTTTCCCTTCACCTACTTATGTATGAGGACATGCGCAGTAAAGGGTTAAGTCGTATAACCCGTACGAATTAAATAGACATACCGAACCACGTCTTAATACGTTCGAAGTAGCATTTACAAGTAGTAGGTTCATCATGTAATTAGTACTCAGTTCTGCCGAGATCAGGTCGGCGCTGGGATAGCTGTCGTCAATAAAAATTTTTCCTAACCTAACTAGATGTCTGTTAATGGTGTAAAGATTATAAAAATAATTAAAACGTGCCGTTTGAAAGCATAGCATTTGTAGTGATTCATTTTCAAAGGTATTTAATAATTACTACCGATAGAGACATGAGTTTTAGTGAAAAGTTTTATTGTTATTTGTTAATTTGATCATGTTTTGTTTATTGCATTGTGTTCTTTTAAGGTTAATAAGAACTATTAACTGTGTTATTAAAAAAATGACGTATGATATCTTAATTTAATTACTGAGGTGTATATAATTACCCTTTAGTTTTTGGTTATATAGACGGATCCCCTAACCCGTCACCCCTTCAAATCGCCATGTTGAAAATAATTAATAAATAAAGAAGTTTTATGCAAAAGAAAGTTATTTGAAATCTTTGAAATATCATATTAGTATTAAAAATATTTAGGTAAATACTTAGTGGAACAATTTATTTTAAACACTGAAACCTTACGCCCTCTTACATTCACCCCTGTAGTACTTAGACCTGAAAATTACTAGCAGAAAAAATGGTTTTAAACTCCACCAGCAGATGGCACCACTTTAAGCTTGTTAAAATAAATGAAATGAATGATATTGTTCTTAAAATACAGCAAAAAAGCAATATTATATCATGAAAAAATAATATATATTTGAGATCATGAATTAAAAAGAGTACCTAATTTTCCTTGCATGTTTAAAAAGTTAGTACTTTGTAGAGTAAAAGTGTAAACCAACATCAATAGATAGCGTCCTAGGCAAAGTCTAGATTTACAAACGTAACTGTAACTACTAAAATTACGTGATGATAGTTATTGCGTTTGTAATTAATCTCAAGCTTTTCTAGTTTCTCAACATGACGGAAGATTTACGTAAACATTAATCTTATTAAGAAAATCATTCTAGAAAGTATACGATATGAGTAAATCTCGCTTGTGAAATACACGTCAACATAAAGATAGACTTATTTCTTACAGAAAACTAGCTGTTCCCATGCGGCTTCATCCGCATGAAATTATAAAAACTTCATTTTATAGTTTACATTTGTCAAATTCTCAATTGCATATGTCAAAATCAAAATGCACAAATGACAACGTAGGCCTTTGTCAAATAACAGTGACCTCTGTGAAACATCCGTATTGGCAGTAACATCGCCTCCCTTAATGGTCAGAGACATGGAAGCCCAGAAAGACCATATTTTACCTTCTTATGCGTCTCTTTTTAGCCAAATCCACTTGCCTTTCATTTCCTTTCCCTAAAAGAGAAGTGGAAATGTTGATAAATATAATCCGGCACGCACAAAACTTTAAGATATATTTTGACAAAAAATCAGAAATCTCCGCCGTCAATATTAACATACACGAGAACCAAACATAAACACAAATACAAATTGTACTATATAATTGTGTAGGCTTTGATTTGATGCTTTATCTCGTACGTTGACCTTTATATCAAAACAAACGTCGGAGACAGCTATAGGGGGTTGCTAGGGTGTCATTGAGGACAGTGAAAAATCGCTTCTTCGTTTTTTGCGGCCTGCGCTCGATGTGTGCCACGCCTTGACTCATCTATGGTCCCAACTAGCTATTTCAGGCGACTTTGTTCGAAGAATCCCGAAGAATTCTGGATAAATCTTTATTAACGAAAACTTTTATTAATCTCTATGTGAGACAAGTAAAAAATACATTTGAATGTAACAGTCTTAATTTTTTTTAACATTCAACCCCTCTCATCATCATCATCTTCAACTTGCCATTATCCCTTACGAAGGGTCGGCACAGTATGTGCTACTCTTCCATACATTTCTATCAGCCGTCATATCTGAATCCACTCCCTTCTTACCATATCTTCTTTCATACAATCCATACATACATTCTTCGGTCTGGTTTATGTCCCCATCGTCTCGTCGCATAACCTCTCACCAACTAGAAATACATCTTATTTTCATACTCGAAGTCAGTTATTAAAGACGCCCTATTTTCTGTCCATATCCTAAAACCAATATACCCTTATTGGCTTATTTTTACTAAACTACTTTGAGTATTTTTAGGTTTTCAAATCGTATTTCATTATTTTTTTCTTAAATGCAATTTATACCAAACTTAAAAAACCAAACAAAAATGTTAGATAAACATCATTTGGTGCATAAAAGGCATTAAACTACTGAAACGTAGCAAAAAAGAACCGTATTTCATTACAAAGGTATACAGATTTCGATAAAAAGACGGCCTTTTAATGAAAAAGTGATGAAAAATAAACAAGTTTTAGTTTTTTATTGCAATACCGGTAACTGTATACAAAATTACTAATAATGCCGTTAACTGTTGAAACTCAGAAATTTTTTGTGGTGACCAAAACCATTGAATTGTAATCAAAAACTTACGTGTCTAGTTCCAAACCTAAAATAGCTAACTTACATCTTGCCATTCAGAGTTTTTAAATGGTCATTAAGGGTGTCATTTACTTCAAATTTAATGTGATATCTATACCAATATTCTTCTTCCTCCTTATCCTACTCCCGTAGGGTCGGCGCAACAGGTTTTTGTCCTCCACATAACTCTATCATACGTCATCTCAGTCATCACTCCCTTCTTGATCATGTCACCTTTCACGCAATCCATCCATCTCTTTCTAGGTCTACCTCTACCGGTGTACCCTTCCACACTCATACCTAACATTCTCCTTATTACATGCGATTCATCCCTCCTCATAACATGCCCATTCCATGCTAACCTAATGATATCTATACTAATATAAAGAAGAAAGATTTGTATCTTTGTATGTACTGAAATAACTTAAAACAACTGGGCCGATTTAAAAAAATATATCATACTAATATCTTCAAAGTGTTAAACCAGTGACTAACTAAAATGCAGTAATACAGTTGGAGTGGTCGCATAAGCTTGACTAAACTTTTTTTTTGTTATATGGTGGCTAACGACCTAGCGGCCACCTTAATCCGCCAAAATGGCGGAGCGACCGCGGCCCATAGACATCCGCGATTGCAGATGCATTGCCTACCCTAAATCGACGCAAAAGAAGACGCACATTAACTGGATATATCCCCTTTCCATGCGTCTCCTCCGCCATCATATGCACTTTTCCTTCCCAACCTTTCCTCTTAAGAAGAGGGTGGAAAGAAAAGGGACTAAAATTAAGCCTCCGGTACTACACTCATCAGACGAAACGCGGGATTGCTCCCACTTCACGCCTGTCTTCTGTGTGGTCATGGTATTGCACCGGGCGAGCCGACCCTACAGTGCGAAGATGTTAAAGCGGGCTCTACCACTGTTAAAAACTAAAACTATCGCTCAACTGTTGTGAGATTGTCGACTGTTTTTTTAAACAATTCAACTGTTTAATTGCATAACAAAAAATCGAGTAGTGTGCGCACATCCATATAAGCTCATAGGAATCATTGCGAGACTAAACGGTTATGCGATAGTTTAGTCAAAGGTGTGTGAAGGCTCTTAATATACCTGAGTATGCAGTTAGTTTTTAATGCCCTGTACACATCTTCAGTTTCGAATTACCAGTTGAAATGTACAGTTAAACCTGTTGTGTATAGCGAGCTTTATTGAGTTAATTCTGGGACTTACACGTACTTATACGACATAATTCTCTCATTTTAATGATAACACTTTTTATTTTCTTACTAGCTTTCGCCCGCGACTCCGTCCGCGTGGAATTAAAGAAACAAATGTTAGTAGCCTATGTCCTTCCACACTATCCTCTACATTTATACCAAATTTCATCGAAATCCGTTCAGCCTAAACGGCTGCAAACACTAACAAACATCCATCCGTCTAAACTTTCGCATTAATAATATTAGTATGATTCAAAAATTGCTTGTAGTTAAAACTAGTAATTATACATTCTTTTTTATATTTGTCATGCCTTTAAATATCCTTTGAATGGTTGGTTTTAATTACTTTTGTAGAGAATTTTAATCGACATAAACGACATGCTATGAAATTTAATTTTACTAATTCCTAGCACGCATCGTGTAAATGTCAATAACACGAGATAACGCGTCAACAAGAATAACTTAATAAAAATTATAATTGGTGTTGGTTGTGACAGGAATTCACTAATTAATCTAATGCTTTTTGCAGACCCCTGCCGCAAATGGTACACGGCATCTGGAAATGGAGGTCGGGTTTTTGCTTGTTTATACCAAGAAATTTCTAATAAATAAAATGTTGAATATATGTTTAAATTCTAACGAAAATTTATAAAAAAAAAATAATAATAAAGACCACACAATACTGGCAATAATAAAAAAGAAAAAATGTTTGAAAAATCAATTGAAATCGAGGGTTATATATTAGTCTGACAAGCTTAGTGTTCAATAAAAAAGATAAACTCACACTTTCAGAACACTGGAACACATTCAGATTCCGTTAATGATTACTTAACAGCCGCTTAATAGAGTGTTAGTGTAATAAATGTATTTACTTTGAATTAAAAAACCACGTCAAAGACTGGATTTACATAATTGAAAATTTTGATTTACTGGCGTGAATTGATTTTTAAATTATTGATTACATTTATTTTGTAGATATAATTACACACTCGGTCTATAATTGGTGTTGAAGTATTCAATAATTCATAATTCCACACTACTGTTTTACCAATACGTCATACAAAGTTTGCGGTTTATTCATCTATACAAATATAATAAAGTGTAAACACACACTACTTCGTGGCGTAGGATGTCACCAATCACAGCATATTTTTAAATAATTCTCTCTTTAATAAAAAGCCCTACACTTACGACACGCTTTAGGCTATATATTTTCACGGTATTAAACTTAGGGGTAAACAAATTGCAAAAAACCTTGATCTGAGAAAGGGACCATAAACTACAAGCTGCCGACATCAAGGAAGCAAGATTACCATGGCACGGTAATAGGTATCCAATATCTAAGGCCTTCGTTGTCATTTGTGCATTTGAATTTTGACATTAGCATTTGAGAATTTGACAAATGTAAACAATAAAATAAAGTTTTTATAATTTTATGTGGATGAAGCCGCACGGGAACAGCTAGTCATTGATAAACGTGAAGGCTAATCGTCTAGAATACGGCGTAATAAACTTGTAAAGATTGGTACTGACAGACGTTACGTTATGTAGCACTAGCTTTCGCCCGCGACTCCGTCCGTTGCAAATAAAAAAACAAAAGTAAGTAGTCTATGTGTTTTTCCAGACTGTGCTCTGCATCTACGCCAAATTTCATCCAGATCCATTCAGCCGTTTAGGCTACTAACTCTAACAAACATCCATCCATCCATCTAAATAGTAAGATTAGTAAGATTACACGACGAGTTTTCATGCATTTTAAAACAAAAGCAAATTAAAAACCCTTAATTTTGAATACGTATTTATTGAAATACTTTAACACGCGTATGAAGGGGAAATATTATCGTTATATTTGTTCCCTCCTCTGTCTATTAAGGGTAGGAAACTCATCCGCGTATGCAGATGTCTATCGGCAACTGTTTCGCTATTTTATAGAATTAAGGTGTCCCCTGTCCCTATTATATTATAAAAACTACTAAAGAAGCAAAGTTATTCTGACAATGAACGTTTTATCTAAGACCTGAATTCCTTAAGTAGATTTCATTCATTTATCTAGAAATAGTCAATGAAATTAATTCCAAGCAATACGTACAATAATCTACCATATTTGAATCCGTGATTTAGAAAATGCACGGGCGTTGTTTGACAAAAAAACTTTGTTGGTTTACGATTTGGTTTTTATCGTTTGATAAATTAGGATTTATTACGCGATTAATTATTTACATGGCAATTCTTTAATGTGACACGATTCTTTGAAATTTTTTCCAGCTCTACATTTAATTATGTAAAATATTATTGGATTTGTAGGCCTTTAGTCCAAATATGAATTAAACTTGCCCACGATTTGTCACTATTGATACCTTTTTATATTATTATTACTTAAGTACTTATGCCTCTATTCCAAATACATTTCTAACTTCTATACCTATCTATACTAATATTATAAAGAGGAACGATTTGAATTTTTGTATTTTGTAATAACTCAAAAACTACTAGGGCGATTTTAAAAATTCTTTCACTGTTAGAAAGGTAATTTAACTGTGAGTAACATAGGCAATATTTTAATTTATTTTTTAATTTCACGCATACAAAGTCGCGAGCAACAGCTAGCTTAAAATATACCGAAATATATTTGATAGTTGTTTAATGTGTCAATTTTGTTACTAGTCTACATGATAGAAGCTCGTCATTGGAAGATATTAACTACTAGCTGTTCCCGCGCGGCTTCGTCCGCATGAAATTATGAAAATTTTATTTCAATGTTTACATTTGTCAAATTATCAATTGCAAATGTCAAAATGACATCACATGATGACGAAGCATTGCAATCTTACTTCCTTGATGTTGGCAGCAACTTATGGTCCCTTTCCCACATTAGTTTTTTTTATTCAATTTATTTACCCCCTAACTCAAATAGCGTGAAAATATATAGCCTAAAGCGTGACGTAAGTGAAGGGCTTGTTATTAAAGAAATAGTTATTCAAAAATATGCTGTAATTGCTGACATCTTACGCAACAAAGTAGTGTGTGTTTACGCTTTATTATATTAGTATAGATTACTGATATTTTAACTTGATCACACTTAACTTGTTTACTTTAACACTGTTTATGGAAATAAAACTTACTGGTCTAATATTAAATTGTAGNTTCTACAGCACTGTAGTAATTTTCTTCTTAACAATAGGTACTGCCAACTCTCTCGTAGTTGTTTATACTTAAAGATGTATTGTTGTTTTTTTATTAAAAACAGTGATAATTTTTCATTGTTTGTAACTAAATTTGCCTTTAAACATTCAAGGTCTACTGTAGTTTTAAGTACAGTTTTATGTTTTAAATCAAAGTTACGGGAAATTTTTACTATTGCATTATTTTCCTTTTTAACAACTGACGGGACTTTTATCAAAATGTTCAAAGGAAGCGAATAAATTTATCACTTTAGGAATGACAGCGACATAGCAACTCCGTAAGAAGTTTCACATATTAATGATGGAGGCGTGCGGTTGAAAGAACAGGGTTTGTCTTTTAAATTAATTGTCGGCGACTGTGTGGAGGGGCCTTAAGACGAGGGGGACTGCGGGGAGGGGGACTGCGGAGAGGGGGACAGCCTGCGGTTGACGTTAATAAGTAACGTTAGTATTTGCATTGCTAAATTAATCGGTATTAATGATTTTGACAAATCGGCGGCATTTTAGCTTGAGTTTAAAATGTTACTTGAAATAACCTAAATAGACTGGAAAAGTTGCATGCATTGTCAACCGTTATTATAGAGAAAATGTAAGAAAATTATCTATACCTTAATAAATGACTTGTTCAATTCTTGATTCTAACTTAATGCGCGGTTCACATCTGAACAGTACAGTTAGTCAACGAGATTGACATTCAACTGGCACCAATGAGTCCGTACAATCCATGGCCGGCAATTTTTCAACAGGCCAAGTGTGTACCCTGCATTAGGCTACATATTGCTATATATTAGTGAACAATTTAATAACATTTAAATTCCAATTCGAGTCGAATCATATGACCTTATACAAATTAAGTTATAACTAATTAATATATAAGTTATAGATAACAAAAGCAATACCTCTAGACGATTTATCCCGGAGGATCATGATCAGGGGAAAATGATCGGTGCCGTGGCGGGTAACGACATCCCGGGACTGTGACGTCATTAATCAAACGCCTGCACACTAGGGTGGTTACTGGGTTGCTACTAAACTGAACACATCGAAAAATGATACAATACTAAAGTAGACTTTTTCTAGAATAAATGTAATTTAATTAAATTGACAAAAACCATATCTTAAGAAATACGCCAGTATAATCTAAAAATATAAACAACATTTGAAATTAACTGCGTATAACAGTATGAGGTAAGATATGCTAATAGCACAATATCTGTAATGGAATAAGAACATATGCAAATTTAATTAGATTACCTAAAATAATGCAGTTCATATTCGATTCGATTCTTCGTTTAAAATATATTTAACCGTAAGAAATGTTTTTTACAGTTACCACGTTTTACAATGGGACCGTAATGAAGACGTAAAGACAAACGTCCTGAATGATTCTTTGGATTATTTCGCTCTCTCCCGATGTGAGGCGAAATTGTGCGGAGTTGCCGAATTGTGACATTTAAACTAATTGTGTCTAACGACCTTTGAGGAAAAAAATATTTAAAAAAAGAAGTATTTTCTGTAGACAAATGTTTATTTATGTTTCAGCTATAGCCCATATACTGGTTTAGCCTACATGTATGGAATTATTTTGCTACCGGAATACCTTATTGGTATATTCCTTCAAAATCGCTCTAGGCTTACAATTAATTAATTTAAAGTGTCCATGTTTATTATAAACAAATACATATTATGAAAACATAACGTATTTATGCTTTAACTAAAAACAAATGTATAACATTGTTTTTCTGTCTTCAAGTCTAAAAACGACTGGACCGATTTGGAAGGGACTTTTCTTTACTTTGGTACACTTTTAAAAGAAAAACTCAAACGCTACTGGACAGTATTTAATTTTAAAAAGTAGGACCAAATGACAAATAATCACGCAAACCACAGAGTAATCGATACAAATACATAAAAAAACTATCGAATTCCGAACCTCCTTATTGAATTAACTTATTAACTCCGTCTCTCTCATACTTCTTTTTGAAGTCAGTTACTAATTAAACTATTTAGAATTCATCAGTATATCTGAATACATAGACCAACTGCAAATAAAAATATACAATCTTGACGTACGATCAACGATATGCAAAAACAATGCAGAAGTGAGAACGCACGAGACGTAACCGTGACGAAGTCGTCGTCACGAATACAACCGGATTGAGAGGCATAGTCAATACCTATGACGATAAACAAATGATAGCATCTTGGATGACACCATCCATGCGATGCATGTTATTTGATTGTCTTAATATAAACTTGGGATTCCACTGAAAATTGTACAAGAAAATGTAGGCATCACATGTTCTAAATAAACTGAATAATTTTTGGACAGTAGAAACGGACGTTTGGTTACAATTCTATAACAATATTATATATTATCTCAGATATACATTGTATTCTTTTACATGAAACATTAATATTTAAAAGCCTCTATATTGGAAATCTATAAAGCGATTGAGTTAGTAGCACAAGTTCTAGGAAATGAACGGTGTCTGCGATGAGCTACGTAATCATATTTCAACATCATCTTAGTTATTGTGCACACAATGGGACAATTTATAAGTACAATAGTTTATTTTATATATCTAAAACTGATTTAATGGCCTGTTAGAAATCCAGTCCATAGTACCTATATCTAGGTTCCAAATTTACGAGGTTACTACCATCCAAACTTTCGTATTAATTTATCTGCTAGATATATATTAGTTTGCGATAAATTTTTATTGTCTTTAACTTTGTGTTTAACATGTTATTCATTTGTATTTATTATAATCTTGGTTTAGACGCCCGTGCCTCTAGCAACACCAGATAAAATCCACATAAAAAACCACAAACAACCTGCTCTGAGCGATTTGTCCTCCATGCACGGACGATCACGATTATCTATGGTACGGCATCGCGCTGGGCGCACTTTTTGGACCGCTTTTATTTTTGATTGACTTCCTATTGGGTCCATGCGCCAGCCTGCGGTTAAGCAAAAACTATCACGTTCCGGCTACGTGAATAATCAGCTAGTTATCTATTGACTTTAGAGTTGGGTGACTGACACCGCTCCATTCATGACCATTCAATGAGTGAAAGGATGAGTTTGATAAACATGTTCGAGGCTATGTTGAAGAACATCTTCTTTGTAAAAATATCTTATTGGCCGGTTTACACTTGGCCAGTTGACACGGATTGTATGTACTTACTGGCACCAGTTGGCGGTCACACTGTGCTAGTTGATTGCCAGTCAAGTTATTGAATGCTAG
>LD688951.1:1178052-1194018 GCA_003118335.3 Papilio memnon | reverse complement strand
TAACTTTCATATAATTCGGGATCGTTTGCAATGTTAATTATTTTGCAAGATTATATTATAAAAATTAACAACTCAAATGATATGGTTCGTTTTGGCAACTTTTTTTGCAATGATTTGCTTTTGATTTTATACGATTTTAGACTGTTTTTAATTCTTTCACATTCCAAAAACAAACTATCATACATTTATAATTAAATCCTATTAATAAGACATAAAACATGACTTTGACAGTAAGAATCGTTAATAGGTCACTAAGTGTATCCTTTAGTGGAACTTAAATAAGAGAAAGCAACACTTAGGAACTGTAGCAGCTCTTAAATGTTTCACTGTCGTTATTATAAATGCGAATGTTTAGATAGATGAATGGATGTTAAAAAGTGTGTACATAACGGACCATCCGATCTCGATGAAATTTTGTTTAAATACAGAACATAACCTGAAAGAACACAAAGACTACTTTCTTAGACATGGGCGATAATTCGTGGGCAAAGATATTTTCACATTTTTTAATTGTAAATTTAAATATTGAATTAAATAATAAACTTATTAAAAAAACAATTTATATCTAACTTAAAAAGAATCCGATGGTTTAAGACGGTTAACATTATTCAAATATTCAAGTAACCATCTAAAGAATGAAATGCAAATGGCGACCCTATCTAAGTGCACGGATAGATATATTACGATCGCCATTGACATGGCGAATCGCATAGAAATATTGCCATCCGCGTCGGGTATAGCTAATCGGCCACTAACGGTACACTCATATTTATTGATACTAAATATCGTATGGCTTTTATTGGGCCAGTTGGCTAAAAGTACGGGTACTACTTATTATGTGTACTATGGTTTACAAAATGTAGGTTTTTTGTGATGGTAAAATTAAAAAGTATTGCTTTATCCGAAATATTTTCTCGTATTTGAGTGTTTTATTTTTCAAAATCGTATAAGACTTTAAAAAAAGCGTAAGAAAAATTCTAATTGGAAAATGTTTTACCAAGAAAAATAACGATTAAATAAAATAAATAATTAAACATTTAGATTTATATTTTAAATTGAATATTCTAGTTTTTCTTAGTTTGTATTTTATTAAATTATTATATAACAATATTTGAGTAAATTAAAAAAATCTTATAAGATCATCATAGTTTGTTTAATGTTCGATTAAATTATTAAACTTGTTAATTAAAATATAATAAGATTTTTATCGATATTAAAAAAATCGATAAGCCTGCACATTATCTGCAAGATCCAACTGGACACGAGATTAAATCTTACCCATAGAAAATATTTCTTCCGGGTTCACCGTTCCTTATACTATTGTGGCCAGACAACCATTTTTCAACCTATACAACCTACGCGCTAAGTCGACCATTATAAAGCGAACCGTTGCTTTTAGCGCGATACCTCTCCGGGCTCGAGAATTGAGTAACGAGGGGGGAACGGGGCGGTCCAAAGTGAATTGGACGCTGTTGTATGGCTATTTTTGTTATTTCTCTATGAATAAATGTAAGGAAGGGAAAGGCGTTTGCCTTAGCACAGTTCGAACGATGTTCAACGGCTAAAGGATGCTATCTGAGCGGATTCTGAGAACATTTATCGTGTGTTAATTTGCATGCTATTTTGTGCTGAAATTATACATTTTAATTTGTAATTATTTTTTTGCTAAACTAAGTATTAATTATTCTGGTACTATTGGTTGATAGGATGAACTGCAATTCATAGTATTTTATGAAAGTAAAGATTTAGAAATAAAAAAAATGTAAACTTAGAAGTAGATTTAGTTTGATAAAAAATGTAAATAAATATTATATTTTTGAAATATTGGAAAATTAAAAAAAAATTGGACAGTAACACTGGCACATTTCTCCGACATTTAAAAACAAAAAAGCTGTATCTATCGAAAACTAGGTTCAGTTACAAAAGCTCCGTGCTCGTTGCTTAGCCTACGCATTTGATTTACATACAAAAGTACTTCCCAGCTATCCCGGCTTTTGACTGCGCGTAGGTCTTGTGCATTCTTGAATCGTTCAAACCCGATTTCGCTCACAGATTAAAAAAATATTACACATTTTGCGAATTTCACAAATTTTACGGCACCAAAAATATTTTTATTATTTTTTAATGAATAAGAAATTATGATAACGATGACAATTACTTGGATTCAATTTTCAATACAATTACATTACTAGAGTTACGCATACTTAGTACGGAAACGAAATGTATCATTGTTTAAAAAAACAAACTGGCCAGTTACAAAAAGAACTATAGTAAAGAATGAAAACTCGAACGACAGATAACGAAAGTACAATTCAATTAAAACAAAAGTAAAAAGATAGCCTTTAAAAATATAAAAACCGTAATATAGAATATAAAAATGCAATATCTACGACGCAGTATTGCGATGTCGAATTTAAAACAACGATCCGACGGAGCGCGCATGTTGCGAATTTATTTTTGAATTTAGAACGCAGACTTACGCCATTTTGACTTGTTATACGGATATTTACCGCATGTTTTCTCTGTTAATGACGCGTTTGATTCATTTTAACTAACGAATTGATTTAATGTAAAAAAAGATACAATCATCTTACAATAATTATTACAGATATGTTCTGTTTCCTACATTAATGGAACTAATGTTGAAAATTTTTCGAAAATTGTTATTTCACACTTGGATTGGTTGATACAATATTTTTAGTCTTTTTGCTCAATGGTTAAAAAGTTTTTAGTTCATTTTAAAACAGAATAGAACTCGAAAAAATGGAAGGAACTTTTTTCTGGAATATTCTATATCTAGTATGACGTGAATAGCATTTTAAATGTATTAAAATGAAATAGAATCTGAGAAAACGTAAAATAAGATTGCTTTGAATTGTAATTATTGATTCACAGTCTGTATTCTCACGTATTCCAACATAACCTTAAAACTGCAAACACATATCACTTGTATAAAATAATAATATGTGCTTGTAGAAACGTTTTCACCATAATGGTCGATTTATATTGGGGTTCACAAATACATAACATTAATTTTGAATTAATCATACCAATCGGAAATTTAAATTATTGGACATGAATTTGCGTGCACACATGGTAAGTGCATCTCCCCTCGCCCACCCATCCCCTGCCTCCCCGCCGACCTCGCCGGGGGTGATGGGGTGGCGTACAGGGGTGGGGTTGAGGTCACGCATTCCCTCCCAACTATTCCCCCTCGCCCCCAACTATTTTGGGGTGGTCAGTGGGCATGAAAAAAATATAATAGTATTCCACCTGCATCGGGGCGGGTGAAATTTGTCGGTATTGACGTTTTCGTAAATGTACGCATATTCTGGCGGCCATTTTGTTTAATTTAATAAATCGTCCGTATAAAATGGCGTCCCGCGAAGTATTAAATTTCCATTGCATTTTGTGTTTTCCTATCCGAAATAAAACAAAAGAGTTCTACGATCCAGTTAAAAGAGTAAAGAAATCTTCCTAAGAAATGTTTAAATCTGCCCCCGCGTCCCGAACGAACTTTTACCCGGTGTTCTATATTTCTTACTCAAGTGCTTTTTTTTAATTTCCATTGCGGCGCTATCTCAGGAATGCTTCAGTGGTCAAATAAAAACTTAAGAGTTTTCAACGACTAAGGAAGGAAAGGAGTATTTCAGTTGAAATAAATAGTATAATTTTTTTTAAGTGTTGAAACCACACCTTATCTACATTTATTTAAAAAGTTACAATACGTACTGTAATATGTAAAAATCGATAGTTGAAGATGAGTGTTTAAAAATCATAAAGATAGTAAGATAACGTAACCGGTACTTAATGCGTCGGGTAGGGAGTTCGCATAAAACTTACATATTTTTTATTGAGTCTAAAATGTGTACAAGGTCTGTTTAGGTCAATAGACCAAAGCAAGAACTAAGGCATCAGTTAATTTAGATCTTATTAGATTATACTAGCGAATAATAAAAAGTAAATGTTTCTTGTTCACTATAGAAACCTTCTTCTCAACCCTAAACGTTGTATAAAATCTGCTTTTATTAAAAGTTAAAATACAAGTCTACTCTATTGTATCTTTTGTTCTAAGAATTATAAAAGAAAGATAGGTAGACAACTCCTGAAAAGGGTACAAGATTTCGAGTGGAGAAGTAAAAATATTCAACGAGCGGGCGTAATGGTAGCAAGGAAAAGGAAAAAAAACACTCGTTCTCTACCCGAGAAAAATGCAAGAAGAACAAAACTATAGTTGGCAAGTTTTCCCGAAGTTCGTGGCAAGCGTCTGGGTGGTAGGGTTGCCGCTAACGACTTACCGCTTAGTTCTGCACTCTTATCTCGGTTGTTAAAGATTTTTTTTTACAACGTCTCGTGTTTACTTAAAACGAAAAGCGTAGTCCATTACAATACTAATTTCTTTTTAATAACAGCATTCGCTATAGTTTGTTTTAAATTATACACTTTTAAATGTTAGCTTACTTCACTACTAACGTACTTTACAACTAGAACGTAATGATGCTTACGAAATTTGTTTGTTATCCCTTACTCTATCTATCTCGTATAGATTAGGTGATTTAGTGCTAGTGAAATTCCTTCTACGTATTATTATCTAAGATGCCGTTAATGTAAATAGCAAATTCGATTGTAACATATATACTTTTTAAGACTTTGAAAAAAAAATCAAAGTTTTTCCAATTGACAACCCTAAGTATACTGAGATCGTGTGAACAGCAGGAGGTTGGCGGAGGCATCAGTCCCGGCCCGACGATTATTTTTATTCATTCCATTCCGACTTCGGTGCAGTTTTAAATTCGACAAAAAGAATAATCTTGAATCTATTTTAATGAAACATTCATAAACGCTTCGTTGCAAACTTTTCGTTCTGAGTACGATTTTTGATAGGATTTTAACATTAAAAAGAGACAAACGACCAGAATATTCGATTTCATTTTGTGTAGTTAACGATGGATTTTTATGTAGATTAATTAGATGTAAGTGAGAACAAACTTAGTCCTAAGCGTAATACCGATCCTAAAGTAAACGTACATTTGAAAATTATGTAACGAAAACTTTCGCTAACTGAGTTAACCTAAGTCTGTTTAGATCTTTAAAACCGACTTAGGAATTACATCACAAAATATAATTTAGACTTGGGAAGAAATCATTAAGTTGTTTCTAAAAAAAACTAGGATAATTACCTTTTTTTGCCTTCATTTTATGATTAACTTTACAAACGGTTTCGATAAGGAAATATTAAATTAAATAAAATACATTTATAATCTTCGTTATAATAATGGTGGACTAAAATAATAGAAATTGTCACAATAGACCCTCCGTGTTATAAAAAACAACAGGTAATCAAAGGGTCGAAGCTTATGTCATTTTTAATACTTTATGAAAAGGCAAGAACAGAGGGGACGATTTTAAAATAGTATAAGTATAAATACGTTTTAAATCGTTCCAGCTAAATGCAGCAGACACGCACGGAAAAGTTTTTAATGATGAAACGGGTAAAAACAATATTGGAAGTTTACTCGATTAAATTAATTACACAAAAACATGACATCTCAGTATGATGACGTCATGTTATGCCTTTTCCTATATAGAAATATCCTAAGCGCTAAAACAGTGAGGACAGTTGCAATTTAATTGCTCCGTCTAAGTTTTTGTAGACGCGTTGTAAGACAGACTTAGTTAATAATACTGATACGTTATTAATAATAATTGTCGCTGTTAATAATAATTATAAATGCTACAACGCAATATGATAGGGTTGTGACCTATGACGGTTTAAACAAAGCGATGCATTCCGTTGGACAATGACCCCCGAAAAAAATGGCCTGCAGCTGCCCTTAGTCCATAATGGGCATTTGTTAGCCAATACGCAGAAAATAATAGTACCCATGTATTATTATGCTAATGACAACCCTACGGTTTTATTGTTTCGCAGGTATAAGGTGGGATATCTTCCGGGATTCTTTTTGTGCCAACCCTAAGTTTGTGAAGTCATTTTGACGTTACGGTTTTTTATTTTTGACCGATGCGCGCGATTAATGCTGATAGATGGAGCAACAATTTTTATTTTATAAAATTTTACTAGATTTGAACTCTGACCATGATTGAAGTTTTAACTACTAAGCTACGACTCCTTATATAAATCTCAGATGTAATTATCGTCTAAAAATTCCGTCCAATTAAAATGCACCACCTTCTCATCCCGGCTAACGCGTCGATTGTTCGAAAATTGAATTTTAATCACCAATTCTTTACTCACAATGGCCGCTGCCTTATGGTGAATGCCAAAAAATTGGGGGGCTGAAAATGTAGAAAATTACTTTCGTTCGGAAATGGGTTCGATTCTTGAGATCTCGGAGTGAAAGGAGCGAACGCGGAGAGCAATTATCTCGAGTATCCTTTGAGTTTAAATTAAGTGAAAAAACTTTGGCGGGAATTTTTTTTCGGCGTTCGATTTTTAAAAGAGCAAAGGTTAATTGACAATCGGTAATTACCATAGACAATCGACAAATAAGAGTGTAAAGTTGCGTTCTTTTAATATCTGACATATCTAAGTTATGAAATTTATTTTAGCTTTAGTATGAATAGCGTGCTCAAGGTAATATTCTCACGTAACCGAACCCAAACGCATAGATACATAATAATAAGTATAGATATTTTTACTGAAACAACCAGTTTGTGCGGTACGGTACGGGACCGTTAGTCTGCATCTGGCACCCACTGATGCAACTTCTGATGCCTATAATAATATAATAGAGCTAGTTATCTAGGCATCTAGCGATAAATCGCTTAACGCCGCATTGCGTTTTTTGTACATTATATTGAAGAATGATGAATATTTACTTTATTAAAGAAAAAGTCATATATATTTAAGGCTTAGTTTGACCATAAAATAAGCTCAGAATAGGATTTGCAGTTAAGTAGTTCAAAACTAACTGACCAATTTCGTCAATGAACTGTGCTTAGAAATTATTTTTGTATATTATTTGAACTTTAAAGATGAAACAATTAAACCAGTTTTATGAACGTTTTTTATGAAACAAAAGAATTCCAAATCTTTCAAACAATTGATAATGGCTGAACACATTATGTCCTTTGTCTTTATAAGAAAGACGTAATTAAATTAAAAAAAGTAAAAGCAGCACGCAACGACGTTTTTGTTGATAATAAAAGAAATGTCTTTGAGAAGAAAGGAGAGCGGCCGATTAAGTAGCAAGTTGGAGTTTGAATAAATTAAAGAAAGGGAGACAAAAATCTCATATTGGTCGCGTTTTGTTTTTAAAGTTAATAATGAAGGAAGTGACATTGGGACAATAAAATTAAGAAATTTGTAAGAAGTAGTAAGTAAAGTAGAAAGAAGTATAATACAAATGAAGAAGTTCGTTTTATTATCACAGAATAAACGATTATAAAATTATGTCTGTGTTAGTTATTGTTGATGAAATTTTTCAAAAAACAATTTTTATATTAAGGTCAATTATAGAATCGGTTTTGAATACGAGATAATATTCAAGAATAACAAGAAGTTAGTTACAGCTAACAACGTAATAACTTTCTACATTTTTAATTTCGATAAAGTGTGTTATTTTTTAAACGAAGAATAATAATTTATAAGTCGTACAAGGAGCATATTTCCGATTTAATGTTCAATAAAGATCTTACTCTCTACACCTGTTGCGTTCAGATGTTACCAAAAAACCGGTAAAAAATCACGACAACAATATTGATGGATCCGTTCCGGCTTTTCGGTGATTGCGTAAAAAAAAGACATTTTTATTGAACTCGACCCAAAAACACATCTGTTGTCAGTACTTTAGCAACTAAATTACGATAAAACAATTATTCCTAGAAACAGTCATATTAAAATGTGACAAACGAAAAGAAAATTTGCCGCTCGAACCCTGAGACGTAAGACAATAAAAGATCTACATTTAAATGGCGCTACTTATTTCTTATTTAAAACAAACTCTTTGTAAGCAGGAAACTTGTTTTTCTCCTACCTTATTGTTCCGTTCGTGTCTTCTCGTCATACGACGCTAATTGTCATGTAAAAACGTCTTTGTCTTACAAATATCGCCCTCGATACGTTATGATGTACCCTACTGAATGGACATAGATTAAAAATGTGTTAGACGATGGCAACATTAATATGATCTATGAACATTTAATTTGTAATCAGGATTATTTTTTCGACCAAGAAAAATTATCGTCTGTATTTTTTCTATACTCTTTTGTTTGTTGAATTTAAAATTCTGTTCTATTTTTAAAAAATCTTGTTGATAAAGCAATAATTTTATTACTCTACACGTTTTAAATATTTTATTAAAGAATAAAATATTTTTGAACGTTACGAAACGTTTCTTTAAATTAAAGCCTTTGTAAGATAAAAATAATCTCACTCAACCCTAAAATTAAGCATATGGTAGAACAATAGTTGCAAGGGGACGGTAGGCCTAAAAGAATAAAAACAAAGTGCCATATAATTAATATCACCAATTAATTATTTTCTTTGTAATATCGTAATAAAAATGAATTCGAGACGCAGAGTGCTTTCGTTTATTTCATTTTGTTTCTTTTCGACGCATCGCGAGCCCTTTTGTTTTGTTTTTTTTGCTTTTCTTTGATTACATTGTTTCATTTTTTGTTCTCTCTCGCGGTTCGTTTAAGATTTTGTTTTTGGTCGAATTAACTTTTACAATTTCTGATTATTGTATTTGTTATTTTTAATTAATCTTAATTTTTGGGATTGTAAAACTCGTTACTTTTGCTCTAAAGAATCGTTGAAACGTTTTTTATTGTTTTAAACATGTTTTTAGTTGTCACCACAAAAATTGACTTACAGTAATTGCTGAGGCCATTATCAATGACAACGTATAGGATCTAATTTTCAGTTAGAAAGGGATTAATGATGTTTATATAATGTTCATACTAAAGCTATTCCTGTGCGGCTTCATCCGCGTGGAATTATAAAAACATTATTTTATTGTTTAAATTTGTCAAATGTCAAAATTAAAATGCACAAATGACAACTAAGGTCTATGACATTGACAATCTTGCTTCTTTGATGTTGGCAGCAACTTATGGTCTCTTCCCACATTCGGATTTTTATCCAACTTATTTACCCCCTAAGTTTTATAGCGTGAAAATATATAGCCTAAAGCCTGGCGTAAGTGTAGGGCTTTTTATTAAAAAAAGAATTGTTCAAAAATATGCTGTAATTGCTGACATCTTAGGCAACAAAGAGGTGTGTGTTTACGCTTTATTATATTAGTATAGATGTTTCATTTACACAGTCATTTTATTACAATTTTTGTGTTGTTCCAAATATTCCATTAATAATTTTTAAGTTAAGTTCTTGCTCGCAATGTTTTTCAAGATGCAATTAAAGAGATCGAAACTTATCATGGACGATTTAAAAATGACAAAAGTTTTGACACCTCGCGTAAATTGAAATTGTTGAAGAAGGAAAAAACCAGAGACAAAGTGAGGGAGATGGTAAGTCCGATTTAATAACCGATCGCGCCCCAACGCGGACGCCTACAGAAAAAACGTACGAACGAAGAAATTTTGGTCCCCAATATAATTTCCTAATCGCCGAGCCGAACGTCCGGTTCCGAGGCAAAAAAGTAAGATGCAAACCGAGAATATCGTCTTGTTAGATTTCGATTTGTATGGATAAGACACCAATACAACTGGTAAGTCTATGTTTGTTTGAATTAATGAAAATATTTGTCTACTAACTGAAAGTTTTTATTTATATAGAAATATTTTTCGCAGCTCTAATACAGAGCTTGCATTGAGTTTATAAAACCTCGTGTGCCGAATACGGAGCCTGGGAATTTTACATTTTGAAATAAACATTTCTGAAAATAGACATAGCACTTTTTAGTACAAATAAGTGGTATTTTAATCAAATATACCCATGGGTATATCTACATTTTGATAACGTGACATGTCAATATTTACTCGGGGAAAAGAAGGCGGCAAAAAATAAATTAGGCAAAAGCTCATTTTGTCTCAAAAATCGTCGCCGCGACATCTGTGGCCCGGGGGGCTGGCAGGAGGGTCGTGATTCCTTTTCCATTACTATTGGAGAAGTTGAGTGGTTCCCAACTGTAGGGTGCTTACATAGACTATACATATATCTTAATTGACGGCGAATTTGATGTGAGCTTTATAACGATTCTTGCCAAATATATTTTTATAAAAGAGATTTAAAACTTTAAATACAATTTACTTAGATATTTTCATAACTTAACTAACTTAACATTAAGATAATTATGAATCCATTATAAATTATTTTTTTGGTAAATTATTAAATTGCAAAGTAGAAAAAGTGTAGGTCTTCGACGTAAGTAATCGGAATTAACACATATATATGTGCCATGTACGTTTTAATGTAAAGCTAAGCATGGTTGCAAATACTATTTTCTTATTTAAAATTAAATTAAAAATATTAAGAAGGGTCACCCCTTAACGATAATTGAAAGATAACTTGTGAAATCGTTTCTGAAAAAGCAAGGGTTAATGCAGTATCGTTTACGTTAACTTCATTGAAAAACAATCCAAGTAATTAACTTAAAAAAAAGTTTAAAAGTAGATAATTTGAATTTATTTGAACAGCAATTCGTAGAACTGTACACAGAATAAATTAAAGGTCACTAAGAAAGTTTTAAGTATTGATAGTGTGAGAAAGCCTCATTAATGGACCTCCTAATTGAAGTGTTTTGATAAAATGTTCCTAAAACATAAGAAGTAAGAAATCACATTCACTCATCATATTGAAATTGGAGTAAATATTGTTCAACGGCAATTTGCTCACTACCTAACCTTGTTGAGGAGGTAGCCACGCGGACTAATTTAGACGCAAACACGGCGCAAATCAAATAAAAACCGATCGCGCGAAACATCCTTTTTTCCATCTCGGCTTCTGTAAACAGGCTTCTTTATAACACGACTGAATTGTCTTGATCATTGCTATTTATTTGTTTTTTTTATTTTTATCTCAATGTTTGCTTTTACCGAGTGTATGTAAGAAATTATAGAGAATATTGTAAAGGAACAGTAAAATTCCACTACCCTAACACTTATTTTTATTGTTGCCATTTTTTAAGTGAATACGATGAAGTTCATAGAATATTTAACAGATATTTAAATGAACAGTTTGAATTTTTAAAACGTAATTTTTTTATTAAAAGTCGTAATATGAGGCTCGGCATTAATTTTACTTTAACATCTATCTCAATGATCAAGAACGACCAGTCGAGTTATACTTTGCCCTCTTTTCTGGAGGGCGGCACAAAGACGCAATGGAAAATGAAAAAAGGTCAGAAAAAGATAACTGGAAGGGACTGCGAGTTGAACCAATCATGGAAATTACGTCTGTTTTCATTGGACATTGCTTTTATTTGTTTTTCCGATAGAAATTCGCTAGTTTGCTAACTTAATATTTATGTTTTATTTTACTTAAAATAAATGGTTAGATTGGCAATTGATTAGTTCTCAGTCTATATTGAAAATATGGTTTTGTAATAAGGAGAAATTACTTCTAAAATTATAACAATTAACGAATTAAGTTTATAAATGAGTTAATTCTTGGTTTTCACTTTTATAGGGTTTATTTGTTTATGTAAATGTACTAACTTTTTGTAATTGGATATTAATAACAACGTGGAATAAAAAAGTGTAAAGATAATTTTATCAAAGAAGATATTTCTCGACTTTTTGACTTCACCGTTTAGATAGGTCAAGATAAAAAAGCGCAGGTGGACTTCGAAGTTTTCTCGGATCTCTTCCACTCGGAGGAGTCCGAACTCAATATTAAACTGAGCAAAGTCGCTTGAAGGTGCAAAAATTCTAAACGAAATCTACGAACAAAGGCCACCCGTTTGAAGGAAATATTTCACTAATTTACCTTCGCCTCGCCCTTTTGTAAAACTGTTGTCGAAGTTTGTTTTTTAATAACAATCTTTTAACTGTCCCGTTATTATATTTTAACTTTGTATATTTTTTTTACATAAAAACGTTCAGACACCACTAAAATTTTATTATGTATCGGAAACATGTTCTAGGGAATCTGCTATAGAGTTTTAAAAAGGTTATCTACACGGCTATTCCAGTCTTATTACTTTGTCAACAATATTATTCTCGAAATTTCCATTTACCGCAAACTAATAAAAACAGTAGACTGTTTGTGAAGGAAATTCGACAGTTAAGGTCGGGATGGCTCCTAGCTATAATTTAGTCGTGGCAGACTGATTTTATTATGCCTACTGTAGTTGTAACACTACTTCGGTATTTTTGTTCGTGGAGAGTCTAGAGAAATGCTGGCCAGTTTAAATTATTTTTTAAGAAAATGTATGCCTGTATTTACCATAGACTCTGTGAATGTAACAACTATGTTCCTTTTTTGAAATGACCAGCCAGCATTATAAAACGATTCGAATTACGTCATCGTTATGTATGTAGTGCGTTTGGTCGGCGAAGCACGTTTATCAAATAGTTGTGCACCGTTTCCCGCCATTTGGGGGCTGATACGCGGCAAGTATTTACAGTATCGCGCACTTATGTGGGTATATAGGGGGTTGGGGTCCATCTCGTGGGCACGTGGGATGAGGTCGGGTGGGGAGGTGGTACCCCCCTAGTGAAAATCAATAGAATCATTGCGACGCCGCGATGCAAGGCCGATGATGCTGACGGGTCGCGGGTAGGTTCATTTGCATGTTCAAGCCGGCTTGCGCTGGCGTAAGTAGAGAGGTGGAAGTTTAAATGAAGTTTATGCTGCTAATGGGAGTGAGTCAGCAGTTAATGTGGAATGACTTACGCGTCGTTGTTGTACCATACTGTCAGTTGCTATGTGCACTTCTAAACCTGTGTGTATGATGTGTGTATGATAATAATCGTTCTTAATTTACCTATTCTTAACAATAGTAAAAGATAGACGAAAAGATTTGGTTAAACACACGTGAGTAAGGACCTACATAAGGAGGTCAATGAACTTTTCGATAGCAATAATTTGAATGTAACTTTACTTTGAGAGAAAAACTACACACACATCATTATTATGTCGGTTTTAAGTCAACATTAACCACGATTATACTTCAAATGTTTTATTTAAAATATTAAAAGGTTAGGTAAGACTGGTTACGTTCGGATATGCTCTGCGTATGTAACCGCAACGCGCCGCTAAATGCATTTCCTTCAAATTAAACTAATGCAATATCCGAACGGATTAGTGATACCCGCCAAACGACGCCATGTTTGATTTTATATTTGCCAATAATTCCTAATCATAGGTCGGTTTAAAAACTAATACATCTATTTCCTTTGAGGTTATATTTTGTGGAAATTTTATTAAATACGTAAAACTAGATATCGAATTTGAATTTCTATATAGAAAAAAAGAACTAAATTAGCTAAGTATTAAATTTCATTAAAGATTTTATTAAAATGCGCGAAGTTAGTTAAACTATTTCCAATAGCAAAATATATAAATTACGCTAAACTTTGCAAAAACAGAGAACGTATTAAACACGGTTGTATAGTCTGTGGAAGTTAAATGCAATCGTAGGTATCCCTAATAATAACCTCAAAAATGAAAGGGGGACAATAAAGTTAAGCTCCTCTGGGAACATGTAATACGAGTACGTAATCCATCTTATCATTTTAGAAAAAAATTTAATGGAAAATTCTGTCTGAGCGAAAGAAATCCTAAATCCCTTCGGGAGACTGCGGTGGGGTGATTTACATATAAAATTTTCACATAACGATGGCTGCTATGTAAAGTGCCAGGAGTAAAAAAAAATCTTTACAAGAGAGCAGTTTAAAGGTGACGGGGACTGCTTATATCATATCTCGTACGCTATTTTTTCAATCCTTACATTTGCAATGTTATTTATAATTATGTTATATTATGTACATTTCATAATAATTTTGCACATTCGACTTTTTACTGAGATGTTTTTTTATCATAAAATAAGTGAATCGACATAAAATTGTGTGAGTTTTAAAAATATAATAAATCAATTTAAAGTTCTCTACACATATGGGAATTATAAATAATTTGTTAATATTCTGTATTTACGATACCTCTATATAAAATGCTTAAGAATAAGAAAGTTTAACACTTAAGGTATTTATTTAGCAATAAATGATTCATTAGTTTTATTATTCGGATATAAAAGATGGCGGCCGCGGTGTTACAACAAATATTACCATTTCCCCAACCAATGTAAATAAAATAACAAAACAATGAAAGAAACATTTCGCTAGAAACACTGGCAGTGTAGAAAACGATTGCTGGCCTTTATCGCATTTCCTATTCTACCGTTAAACAAGTCGTGAACGGGCCGAGAAAAGGGCTTTACAATCGTAAGGTTTTTTGTCCCATTGTCATGCAAACTCGTCGAAAATAATTGGCGGGAAAAACAAAAACACCAATCGAAGTTTTTCTATTCGGCCAGTGCGAAGTTGCGTGAATTGAAACGGAATAAGTTGCTTCTATATTCAAATTGGGTTTTTCGAACAGCACTCTCTTTCATTCCTTAATTAATAGAAAGTGACAACTTGTGTTTTTCTTAAGTCAATTAATTGTTTTAAACTTTAATCAACGCTATGACAGATACTTAGAAGGGAGGATGTTTTTATTTTTAAAAGCAACAATTACACAACATTTTAATAAACCGTTTAATTAATTTCCTTAAAAATTAATAATCGTAACCAAAATTAATAAAGGAAAAATAATACGGGAATTAAAAATAGAAATTTATTCGTTTTACATAAATAATGCCGGTTTTCACTGTTTCATGATAACATAGAAAGCCTGTGTTTGTAATTATAGTACATGTGTGTAATTATTAGTTCACCTCCTCAAGTACATATTATTGTACAATGTACTATTTAATGCATTTTCTCCAAAGAAAAGTATAATTATTAAGTACTTAGTTTTTTATCTACATACATTTTTACCTTTTTTATTTATCTTAATGTAATTAAATTTTAACTAAATCAGTGTATTCTATTATTCTGTACATTTGCGTTTGTTATGTAGATTTAGTAAAAAACCTCACAAGTCAAAAATTAATCCGGCCCTCGCTTAAAAAAGCTAATGCTTTCCGATTCACATTTGTCTTCCAAATTCAAATTTAAATTTTTACTTTTTAAAACAAAAGAACAAATAGTTTTCAACAGTATAGCACTATTGAATAAAAAATTCCCGGCTACCGCCTGACATATTTAGTGTGGACACTGGCAGGTAACAATTACAATAATTAAAAAATTCATTATTCCGACAGCCGGTATTTAGCGGGCATAGATTATAAATATTTAATTAGTACTGGCAACACTTCGTTGGTTAACGTTGTGTTATTATGTATTTTGTTTGCAAAAAGTAATACTGTTTGTTTTTCACTTAATGTAACTGATAATATAACATTGTTTTGTTTGAAATTAATGTAAATATGAAGTAAGATTTGTACTATCTTACTATTACGAATTACTACGTTTTCGTTTTTTTAATTACATTTTTATAAGAAGCATGTTCGGGGCAGCTATGGGTTCGTCATATTCGATGGCGAACTATAGATTTGAATTTCGCGGTTATAAGACAGGGTCAAAGTAGGTAGCCGGATATTTTTATTCTTCCACTGAGGGTAGTTTGAAATGCCTCTCGTGTTTAGTCGAGCGCGATCCTGGAGTCTTGATAGTGCCTCCTTTGCCGAAGTCCGCGCTTGAAGGTCATCGGTAGTATTCGTTTCGCAAAAGACATATGCCTGTCAGCGGACAGGGTTGCTTTTAATTTTGGTTTTTGTGTTCTGACAGAGTGACCGGGTAACTGCAGGCTGTCAACGGGTCGTCGCCGGGCATCGGCGTCGTTGGTAAGTGCCTTATCATTTTACAATATTGTGTTTCGATGCATGCTTAGTTTCAGGGTAGGTGTGTCGCGGGACCCGATTGTAATTTTTTTTAAAT